>JACDNR010000301.1:0-38503 GCA_013421045.1 Propylea japonica | reverse complement strand
AGAGACAAGAAGAGACGGATATCTCCTTCACTAAATTTGTCCGAATTAAAGATATTTTTTATCCTTCTCTGTACCATGAAAATCGTATAAGCCTGTCCTTGTTACAGATTTTTCAGGCACGCTAGAGGCGCTGCTAACCGTTATTTCTCTGATGTTGCCAAGCGTTATTAAAAGCAATGAGCTCCCAGGATAAAGAAAACAACTGTCCCTTTCTCTATGCTAAAATTTCACATCTGTTATCTCTCTTGTGGCTTATGTCTTTTCCATTTTGATGTCATCGTGGCAACATTCCAATTTCATTGCACGTGTTTCACGGAGTTTGTTTACATCGTTTGTCAAAGGAAATTCTTTTCCAAATATGGTTTCCAAGTGTTTAATTTGTGGTGCTTCAGAGGATGAAGTTTCAAAATTGCATTATTTTTCCACGCAATGTACAAAAGTAAGTTGAAAAATCAATTAATTTATGGGCATTAAATACTAATAATTACTATTTCTGTAGATCAAAACTTTGGCAGGAGTCCTTAGGTATGAAACCTATTGACAAGTGTTTGAGGAATTATAGGATTTGCTCGAATCATTTCTCCACGGTGGAATTACAAGTTGAGAGTTGACGCAATTCCGACTCGTTTTTTTCAATATCGCCGCACTTTACAACCTCACTTTACTTCCTCAACTTCCACAACTGATGTAGAATTGGAAGATAGCAATCAAGTTCCAATGGACCTTGACATTCATCATGATGCTGAAGGTATAGTTATAGAAATCACTCATAGCGTTTTTCATTCATTGCGAGAACTCAAGCGCATTGTTGTGTTCCATCAGTTCTACCAATGGAAAACGCTTTCGTTTGAAAAATGAAATACACTCTTTGCTACACTTATACATGTATAAGTAAGACTTAAAAATTCATAATTTTTTATCATTTTCAGATGTTGAATCTGTAACAAAAAATACTGAACTGGAGCAGCCTAAAACACAAACGAAAAGGAAAATATTCCGAAATACCCAACTTCTCCCTTACTACATCTTCCCCCAGAAAAAAAATTAGTGAGAATTATATAACGGAGACCAATTGAGAAAAATAAAAGGCAGTGTCGGGAAAAATCTAGTACGCTTAAAGCTATTTTGAGATGGCTGATACCCCAGAAGTCAAGATCTCACAAAAGATATATAACCCCATCTTTTGAAGAGAACATATTCCCTATTCAGGAAGTATGATGTTGTAATAAATGTTCAAATAGGAGAAACTCAAACTACCATGGAGGCCAAATTCTCAGATGTAGTTCGGGCCTACGAACATGACAAGGCAAGCATTTATCCCACCAGGTCTCTGTTTGAACTAAAGGATCATTTCTTCAACCCAATCATGAATTATGCCATGAAGGTCCATATTCCTGCCCAAGTCATGAGCTACACCACATCAGCCTATTTATATTCCTTGATCCGAGAGGGTAAGTTTCATTTAATTTTCTCATATTTCATCATTTTTCCATAAAACAGCTCTTCATTGTTTTTTAATTTATCATCATTCATGTGGTAATATCTGTTCATTCTTCCAAATTTTTTAGCCTTAAATCTTGTGAGTAATCTGTATTATTCAATGGGTTTCAGTAACATTTTGATTTCATTACTTATTACTTTGACACTCATTGATACATCTAACAAGAATAATTGTTGAATTTGAAGTTCGAAATTAGTTCTCACAGCATAACTACTACTTCTCTGAACCGTTGATAAAATGAAATGTGAAAATCTTTTATTTAACTCTTACAATCATTTTGTTATATGATTGCAGCTTCATTTTCTACATACTGTGAACGCTAATAAATTAATGTTTGTTTATAGGAACCATGGATCAAGGCGCAATTGGTACAGCTGAATTTGTGCTTAATGTTGACGAGTTGTTCGATAGCTTCAATGGAATTTCCGACCAATCTGGCAAGGAGCTGAGGTATTATATTTCGAAGGACTCTCAACATCGCGCATATTGGCCGAAGGCATTTCAGATGGTAAAGGGCTGGAAATTCAAAAGGATGTTGAAAAATGGCCAGATGAAACAACAAACCTCCTCCTTCTCATTAGGCTGGTTAACATCTCTGAATGCAATACTAGAAATATACCCTTGCATGCCTCTGAACTCATCAAGAATACAATCGATTTTTCATGGCTTGATTGTGAACTTCATATTGAAGAAGTGAAGACAATTACAGCCATGTCGATATTCAATATTGGTATTGGCTGGTGGGTTCAGAGGAAAACAGAAAATTTAAAGAAGAAAAAACTGAAATAAACCGATCAAAAAAACTCAAAAAAATTAGAAACATGTAATTAAGGGATGCAAAGGTATATACCTAACTGATGGTTCTGATTTTTAAAATATTCATTAATCAAAAAATATCCTTTACATAAGTGTCTAAGAAGAGAAAATATGTTTTTATCAAATTCAATCTTTTATATTTTCCTCATAATTTTTTATTTATTTGTCATAAACAAACAACACTATATAAAACCGAAAATTCAGAGATCTAACAACTTGAAATAATTTCTGATCTGAGAGAGAGATAGAAATTTATTGTATTAAAATTACAAAGGGCCATCGTCTGAACTCTTTCAGCTATAGTTACAAAAAAATGTCTTTACATTCTACCGAAATTTCCATAGGTATGTACAGTATTAAAATGGTATAATACAGTAATGTTCTTTGTTTATATTATTTCTCACTAATTCAGACACTTAACAACTGGAAATAAATTCTGATCTGAAGACCATGTATATATTATTATTGTTATTCCATTTATTTATTGTGATACTTCTTCAGTTTATATATCATTTATTAATTATATTCACGAAAAGCACAATCAATTATTGCTTGTGAAAAATTTGTTATGTTGGCGAGTGTAAATCTGAAAATATTAGCATAAATAAACATTATTATTATTATTATATGCACCTTTTCATATTTTTCCTCTGTTTAAATCGAAATTACTATATATCAATAAATCAAGTTTTTCGATTAAAATGTCATTTCATCTAAAAGCTACTTATTGTCATCCCTTGGAGAACCCCCAATACTTGAGGAATCCTTTTCCATTGTCTTTACAAAGGATGGGGATTCCTCGGGTTGAGGGGGCTCTTCAAGGGATGACAATAAGTACTAAATTTGAAATATGTATAATTTGAAATTCCCGCGCAGGTTCAAAATTTCCGACGGTAGCGCCCTCGGACGCTGCCTTACCGATCTGACGACAAAGATCGGAAGAATTTAGTAGGCAGACACCCCTCTCTCTTCTCTCTATACTATTCTTTGCTTTGTTGTATGTTCAGTGCTTGTGTTTATAGTAGGGAGGTTCATGGCTTCTAGTGGAGAAAAATAGAGAGGTAAGGGCTTTATAGTAATATTCATGTCTGTTTATTAGTATTTCGTCTATATTATAAAAATATTTTGCAACTCTTTAAGAACTGTTGATATTCATTACCCATAACTATGGACCAACGGAGAAAGAATAAATTATTTCTCGGTAAACGCCAACTGAAAAGATTAGTAAATCGGGAAATTCAAAACGTGAAACCAAAGCATTGTAATATTAACTCGCTTGAGACTCAATCCTCTATCCAATCTTCTCCTCCTGCAAACACAAGTAATCCAATATTTAGAGACGAACTTCCTATTTATAATAATATAATTAATTTTCCTGATTGTGGTTCCACCGAGAATATTCCAACACTTTGAATACACAGCATTTTTATGATCAGAATCAGGAATCTATAAACGATTATAGATTAGCGAATAATAATACTAATAATTTAGAAATAGTGTAAGGGATTGGATAATAAAGTACAGAACAATGCTCAGTCAAAGAGCCATAAATGATTTATGAGTATTCTCATTGAAAGTGGATTCAAATTTCCGAAAGACGTGAGAACTCTGTTAAAAACTCCACAAAAATCTACTATTATAGAAAGGGCTGGTGGCTATTATAAACATTTTGGACTGAGAGCCTGTGTATTGAGCCTGAATTGGAAAAAAATCCTCCTCTTTCTTCTGTTCTATCAATAGAAGTAAATGTAGATGGCTTTACCCATTAGTAAATCATCCACTAGTCAGTTTTGGCCTATCTTGGTATCAATCGAATGTGAAAATTATAAATCTCCGAACCTCTTTTGGTGGGATTGTATCATGGTTTAAGTAAGCCTAGTAATGCACCTGAATTTTTAGAAGAGTTCATCAGTGAAGTACAAGTTTTAGAAACTAATGGACTTCAAATCCGTGGGTGTCATTTAGACGTAAAATTTAAAAAAATAATTTGCGATGCACCAGCAAAGTCTTTTATTCTAGGTGTCAAAGGTCATACTGGGCATAATAGCTGCACAAAATGTATACAAGAAGGAATCACTGTGAATAATCGTATGACTTTTCCAGAATTAGACTCTCCATTGAGGACAAATTCCTCTTTTCGGAACAGAACTGATGAAGAATATAATACTAATGTATGTCCTCTTGTTGTCACTAGTATTGATCTTGTTAAGGGTGTACCTTTAGATTACATGCATTTAGTGTGTTTGGGAGTAATGAAACGACTTGTTACATTCTGGATGAAAGGCAAAAAACAAGTAAGAATCAAAAATTTAGAGGGGATGTCTACGAAAATCGAAAGAGTGAAAAAATATATACCCTTAGAATTTGCTAGAAGTCCTAGAAATTTGTCAGATGTAGATAGATTCAAAGCTTCTGAATTCCGATTGCTTTTATTATATTTAGGTCCCTTTATTTTGCAGAATGTTTTGTCAAAACATCAATATCTTCATTTTTTATCTCTTCATGTTGCAATTCGTATCTTGTGTTCCAAAGAAATGTCTACTGATTATTTGAATTCCGCTTCTGAACTTCTTAAATATTTTGTTTCGAATTATGGATCTTTATATGGTAGGGAATATATAACCCATAATGTTCATAATTTGCTACATCTCTCAGATGACTGCAAAGAACATGGTCCACTAGATAATTTCAGTTCATTTAGGTACGAAAATTTTCTTTTCAAGTTGAAAAAAAAGGTCAAATTTTCAAGAAACCCATTACAGCAGGTCTGTAATCGACTCCAAGAAATGAAGCAAATGGATCATTCTTCAACTATGTTCCTCGCTTAGAATTAAAGTGTGAAACTGACGTGAAAAAACTTGGTCGTGTTGAGTGTTTTAGGAAACTCGTTATGAAAGACTTCATTATTACAACAGCCGAAAAAGATAATTGTGTCATTCTCAGAAATAATAAATTTATTGTATTCGGGCCATATTTCAAACCATCAAAATGTTATTCGTCTATATGGAATAGAGTATTTAAATATTGCTCCTCTTTATGAAAATCCCTGTAATTCTTCAGAGATTTTCAACATTTGTATTGTCAAGAATATTGGGAGATATTGAAACATCAGAAACGATTTCGGTACAGGATATTAAAATAAATGCATGAAATTGCCTTACGATAAAGACACCCTTATTATACCTTTATTGCATAATGAGCTGCTAGAGCACTGAGGAAAAATTACTATGTCTGTTCCAAATAAAATATTTCGTTATCGAGATATATTTGAAATGATCATGTAAATAGTATAATCCATAGTAATAATAATTTATTTTTGCATATCTTAGTTTAGTTTTTGTAGTCAACATTTTACTATTTCCTGCCTTTTTTTTCATTTGTCCAAGTGGACTGTAGTGCAATTCCACTATGATGGAGAGGCTGAAATATCGGTGTGTGTCCATAAAATGGCTAACAAACGAGAACGAAGTTTGGTATTGTTTGTGGCCCAATATTAATAAAAAGAATATAAGGAAATACATCAGACAGATTATCCTGCCTAAATCTGAGCTTGAAAATTGGGAAAAATTCCAAGTTCGGCTGTTATTGAAATGTCCAGGTAAGTGCCAAATCAACTTAGATTATATAAATATATATTAATCTATGATTTCTTGCAGTTTCATATGAAGTGGCTGTTCACGAAGAAAAAAGATTGGAAGAGGAGTCAGATAAGAGCGCAGATCCTGATAAAGAGAATCAAGACAATAAAAGAAAGAAAAAAGAAAAATACAAAAGGCTTTATGGACATTCCATCGTCGTCAGATGAAGATATTATGTATTTACCAAATCCCCCTAAAATCAAAAAAATAATTCATCATGATAAAACTGATCTTTGTCAATCTGATGACACTTGTAAGTTTTATATCAAAGCTTATATTTTTGCATTAATCTTGCCACATAAATTAAATCAATTTCAATAATTTTTTTCTCAGTATCATTCACTTCATCAGTGCTCATGCCCCCTCCTTCTTTGCCGCAAGAGGTGTGGACGACAAAAAACGGTAATTTAACAGTAATCCATATTGTATTAGAGATATTTTATATATCTTTAAATAAAGCGCAAGTTTTATTGAACACATCTGTTTGCCTTTATTCTGTGCAAAGTGTCCTAATACAGTATGAGTTTATTTCTATATTTGTTTATTCATAAAATAATGGATTTTTTATTGCAGATCGTCGGACAGAAGAAATATTTAATACAGAAGGTAGGGCAAAAAATACCACTTTAGTCCTTGAACGATTTTGTTTGATTCAATTTTTTTTGTAGGAGAAGATCCATTATTGACTTCTGATACGATAATATTTAATATGTCACCCGAAGGTAAAATAAACTCATCACCTTAGTCAGGATTTTGAATACCAAAAAGATTTTTTTGTAGGAGATGTCCTTGAAGTACCAAATCACGAAATCGCGGGAAAGTTGGAGGTGGACTCGAAAGGTACCATAGTATTCGTTGTAACAATTTGAGGTTCAACTTTATTTTTTACAGACAAAATTGATTTTATCTTAAAACAGACAATAGAGAATAGGATTCTACTGGAAAGGGTTCTAAACCACCTCACTAATGAGACAATAACATCAGTGAAAGAAACGCACAAAATGGATACTCTGCCAAAGGAGCCATTCAAGAAAGTTAATGACCTTTTATCTTATGATAAAAAACTTCAGGAATCTGAAGAATGCTGTTCCCAATTGGTAAAAGATTTTCACTCTAATATGTCATTATTTTCTCCTAAGAACTATAAGACATAGAAGTAAATATAAAGTAGGGAGATTTCTGAAATCATTTTTTGTGTTTCTATGTCTCTTCTGAAACCAACATTTCTTCTTAGTTTTTCCCTAAATATGTTTTAAAATGTCTTGAGTAGTGTTCTAAAACAGATCTTTTTTATCAGGAGAATTTGTTCTTCAATTGTGGAGGCTGCAACGAGAGGGATGCCATAACAAGAGGACTAAAATATATATTATCAGATAAATTAGCTAGGAAATGTTCATGGTTGGGAAGAAAAAATAATTTTCCATGTCAGAATCTTCGAACCATGGCAGTTCTGAAGGGTATTGTTATTTTCTGTATTTTTACAATACGGTCGATGGCCATTCGACTTGGTCAATAAATAGCTGTTATTGTATATAGTTAGTGATAAAAAAAAGCTCAGAAGACTTCTGACTCTCACAAGCTTATTAGCTTCTGAGAGCGTCAAGGATGGATGGTTATTTACAAAGTCTAATGGCCATCAACTGTCCTTCAGCCCTATTGTGAATGATATTCACCACTTTATATAATTTATTTAAATAGAAAGTTTTCGCAGCACATCTGATATAATGTTTTAATTTTTCGAAGTCACAATTGAGTATCTGATTAATTAATGTTCATAATATCTTTAAGGTGCAGTAAGGAAGTCATTTTCCACAACTGATAAATCCTTCGAGAAGACAGTTGCAGAGTGGCTTCGCCAAGCTAATCTGCGCTATAAAAGGAGTAGGGCAAAGCAGATCATGAAATTATTTGTATTTATTTGTTATTTTTATATATGTTGCAGAAAAGCTGATGAAGAATTAAATTTATTGTTTTTGTTATTTTATATCGTATAGAATATCTTCAGAAGAATTTTGTTGTTATTTTTGTTATTTACTTTTGAAATTATATGCATATATAAGTATAATATATATTTTTATTTTTTGTCATTTACATAATGTTTAACACCACACCATGAATAATTAATAAAAACTTTAATAGAAAATATGATGATGAATTTACCCATACCTCCAATAGAACTCCTGTTAATTTTTCCAACCCCCAATTGACGTTATAAAACATTATATATATATCACAGAAATGTTTCTTGAAATATGTTACTGAAACGTTTAATGAGATATGTTACTGAAACGTTTAATGAGGTATGTTACTGAAACGTTTCATGGGATATGTTTCATGAAACATAAATGTTAATGGACATTAGCGGTGTCCTAGATGTATCTGAAACGTATCTGTCGACATGAATGAAACGTTTCATGTTGCAGTGAAATGTTTCAGTTGCGTAACAGAGATGCATCATTGTTTACTGGTCTAAGAGTTTTTATACTCTCAATACATAAAAAAAATCATTATAACAAACTGATGAACAAAAACTGTCACAGCTCAGTTGATTGCTTTAAAAATATCTTTATTGATCTTTAAAATTCCGTACTTTCGACATCTTTCTTTTCTTTAGGGGGTAAGTATCTGAGTTCTTGTGACCTTCCAAACTGTTCCAGAATCCATAGAGGAAGTTATGAAGAGACCTGAAACTCCGAAAACATTAATAAAACTTAGTTATTTTGACTTTCGACTAGTACCTATTGCCATCCAACATAGGTAATACAGCCATGTTGACGATGGTAAAGTTGTCATCAAGTAGGTATTTATCATTATACTCAAACCAGGTATCCATGGGACTAACGGCACCTGCAATTTTGATAATTTTGAATTAATGTGTCAATTGTTTTACGGTAATGAAAAAAATGAAAAAACGAAAGTCACATCAATCTTTGCGCTCTTATTCTAGAGAAACAGACTTTCGGGATTTATATTGAACAGAAATGTATCGGTTTCCCACATTCAGACATTACATTTTATATGGGAATTTCCAATGGCGCGCTCCTCACGAGATTTGCAGAAGTTTGCTTGTCATTATTCTCCCTCAAAATACCAAATTTCAATTAATCGGATGTGTGGTTTCGGAAATATCAGGAAAATATAAAAAAATTCAAATGTCAATAACTCCCAAAACACTAATCCCTTCGAGAGTTATCGTGTTCACAGCCGGACAAATTTTCATTGACGCAAGGATTCTCCATCAGTGAGTCCAACTGAGTCGTTTAGACCACTCCCGGCCAAAAATTTGAAAAATACAGACATTTGGGCGAAATTATAGCCTGCTGTTCCCTTAGAAACAAGCACGCCAAAATCATCTTTCAACTTACCGTGAATGTTAATGATTTTGAAGAAGTTGGTTGCAGAGACACTAACCACAGAATAACGAATAACGTCAAAGCAATGAAACCAAGTAAGATGAGCAACCAGGCATCCCAGTTGTTCAGTTGTTCTTCGAAAACTGCTAATAATCCAGATCCGAACAGACATAGGAATCCTAAAAAATATGAATTTTGATTACAATAGACGCTATGAAAATTGAAAAATGGTTGAAAGAATTTCGCGTTTCCCTCCATAGATGTCGCAACATTTTATTAGTTCTCTGAAGGTGCTGCACGAAGTCGATAAAAGGACTGCTGTGCAAGTTATCAAAGCGGATCAAGGCAGCTTTCAAACGTTTATGGCAAGGCCCCCATTGAGTATAACCATACTGATGAGTCCTACGAAGGTTATGATGGCGCCTCACAACATTAACATTAACGTCCAGATTGGTGATCCCCAGGCTGAGCTATATTCACCAGGATCTCTGGTTCAGTAGAGCACACAGAGAGGCATCCCCAGTACGTTGTGAAAGTGTACACTACCCCAAACTATGTCGCTCACGTACCAGAATCGTGACGTCACCACAGGGGAGTATTGTTGGGGAACCTCAGCGTTTCGTGTTTTTCATTCATAGATGTCGCAACATCTTATTAGTTCTCTGAATTTGCTGCACGAAGTAGATAAAACGACTCGGTGCAAGTACAGGCTGTCAGAACGGTTCAGCCGGCTTTCAAGACGTCTATGGCAAGGCCCCCTTGAGCATAAGCCATATACTGATGAGTACTACAATTGGTTGCCAGGGATGAGACGCCTTTCCTCAATTGAGAGGTTATGACGTGCTTCACAATATTAATATTAACGTCCACATTGTTGATTGCGAGGCTGAGCTACATTCACCCGCTGGATCTTTGGTTCAGTACAGTGTACAGAGAGGCATCCCCACCTCCAGGCCCCGTGTTCTGGACAAGTGATCTTTCAATGCGCATACGAAATTTTTCTATTTATTCATTTATTCCTGACCCTTAAACAGCATAAAGCTGGTTTTAGGGTCTACATTTATAGATATCTTTCATATCATAGACTAACTAAATTTTAGTTTGTCTATGTTTCATATACAAAAATAATTTCCAAACTTAATTCACATCAGCCTTGTAAAAATACACAAAAAACATTAAATCCCCACATCGATGAAATTATTGATGCTCAAGAAAATCCTTGAGGTCATGGCACATTTTTTTAATATTTATTTTGGATTCTATTTCTACAGGAACAGAACTGAAAACAACGACTGTTCGAAACATTGGAAAATTATGTCCGATACATCTTCTTGTATAGTTTTTCTCAAGTCATTCTTACTTCTTACGTTGTAATTATGCTTCTCGTTAACTACGCATAAGGTAGCTTCTTCTTCATTTTGTAAACTAGTTTTGTCTGTTTTAGTTTTTTCAGTTCATTTATATTTAATGTTGAACTACCAGAATATAGTTGAGCAGTTGACTTGATCTTAATTGCGCTAGTCTCTCTTTTACCTACAAAAATGCACACCGCGCAACGGAGTTCATATATACGAGGCATGTTTTTTAAGTGAGTACCGTTTTGGAATTAAAAAAAGACGTGTAAAGATATCGCAATAATTTCATTCTCACATGAAAGCCTGTATGTTAATCTACTTTTCAACATAATTTCCGTGAATATTGACGCACTTGTCATAACGTGGCACCAGTTTTTGGATACCCTCCTCATAAAATTCTGCCGCCTGACTTGTTAACCACTGTGTCAAAAATGTTTTGACTTCATAAGCGTCTTGCAGACGCTGACCGCCCAGGTGTTTCTTCAAGTGCAGGAACAAATGGTAGTCGCTTGATGCCAGATCAGGACTGTATGGAGGATGATCTATTCTAGAGTTTTCCATTTAAAAGATTTGAGGAGATCTTTGGTCCGATTAGCCACATGTGGACGGGCATTGTCATGCAGCAAAACGATACCCTTACTCAACTTGCCACGTCTTTTGTTTTGGATTGCTCGACGCAGATTGTCCAAAGTATCACAATAAGACGCTGCATTGATTTTCTCATTACGAGGCAGAAACTCCACTAGCAATACTCCTTTTCTGTTCCAAAAAACTGTACTTCACAATCGGCGGGACTCACGATTGTCGAAGGCATTTTAAAACTCTCAGTAAACAACGTATACAATGAAGAATCAGACTGTAATGGCGTCAGTGCGTAGACAAAGACTACATTAAAACCTACGGATTTTGAACCAATCAGAGCGAAGTTGACAATTTGAAATTTGACAGACCGCGTGTGTTTACATTTTCATCAGATCAGATGTCAGATTGACGTATGCGAAAGTCGAGTCAAAATTGTAATTTTTAAGGATTGCAGCTTGAAATTTTCAGTTGAAGCGTTCAAGAAACTTGAGCTAATTATTTCGTGTTCAACATTGATATGGAAATAGGAAAATCGTTGTTGACTTGCCTACTTGATTCGAAGGTAACTTTATCTCTAATTTCCATCAACGTGAATCTATTAGAGTATTGATTCTATTTTCAGTTTACTTCTAAGTTGTTCAGCACACCAGGTAAAACAAGCAATGAATAATGAAATTATTAATAAATGAATTCGGAATTTGAGAAGATTATGGTACTAATTTTTAATTTTTAATAAAGTTCGAACTGTTCGAATTAAATCTTTTGCGATAATGATATGAAAATGGGCAATCGGTATTATTGACTTGAAAGGTGAGTTGGTCCCTAATTACCTTTATTGAGGATTTCTTTGAGTATTGATTTTATTTTCAGATTGCACCTCTTTTGTCCAGCATTCCAGGAAAAACATGCCCCATCATAATCAGAATAATGACTCCTAATAAGAGAAGAATATGCACATAAAAGAGGTCATCTGTTTCTACATATCTTACATTTTAGCATCTATTAAATATACCTGATTTACTCTATAACTGAAAATTATGAATTGCCTTTATTTGATGAACCTCTTGTGTGGGAGTTATTCTAATCGAAAGTACCATTAGTACAATTCTCCCACTATTTTTTTCAGAATGGAAGTTCAATTAGGTATAATTTTTATTAATTGATGAGCCTCCTGTGCAGGAGTTATTCTAATTTGAAAGTAATACAGGGTATCTATAAATGATTATAACAACGCAGTTGGCGTTGGACTCTTATAAATTTATATATTCTGGTGTAAACTTCAATTTAAACGAATGATACTGTGAGTTTAGGTTGGTCATTCCGAGTAAAATTGAATAATGTGACTGGAATTATAAATTTGTAGACTTTGCATTAGAAACGACAAGATGAAAATTTTCAAAGCACACTACGATGTTACAATCACTTATAGAGACCTCGTATCAGTATAACTCTTTCATTCAATATTTTGTTGTAGAAGAGAGGCTACTTATATTAAGACAAGATTTATCGAACTTCATTATTACAGAACTACCAAAGCAATAATATTTCATGAATTATCATCTATATAAAGGATTTATAATGAGTTCAACGTAATGTAGGTACCTTTTTATCCTAAACCAGTTCAACCTGTTTAATTTATATTCTCCTCATTGTAACCCTTCAGCATTTGTGCTTTACGAGCAATCGTTCACTAGAAACAATATACACTGTTCTTTCTAACAATAATATTTTCCATTCAATCGAAATCACTGAGAAATTATTGCTCACAGTCAAATTTCAAGAAATCCACATTGTTAGAATCTTTCAAAAGTTTCATTTTGGAGGCATACTTAGAATCAGATTACTCTACTAATTTTATGAATTGATATCAAAATGAGTAAATTTTATCGACTTTAATGAACCGTTCTGTTTGAATGAGCAATATAATATCTGGTACCTGTCGTTTGAGAATTTTGGCCAAAGTCAGTAGGATCATTCAAATTCAATAATAAACATTCAAAATTCCATAAAGGGTACTTAATATACATAGTAGTAGGTTCTTATGGTTATGATTCATATAAATCATTTCATAATAAATGATAATATTGATTCCTTATATTCCTCTTCAGTTGTAAGACATGAAAGTGAATTACCTAAATTGATAATGAAATGTATTGTGGCTTTACTTTCTGAATAAATGATCAAATTGATAAGTTTTTTGAAATCTGCAATCTATTCTTCCAGTCAATATTATATTCGCTTTAGTTAAGCTCCTCGAAATCATTTGTGTGATAACTCATTTTTTATTAACCAGCAATCGTTCACCTGTTATCGCTTCAATACTTTACCTATCGATATCCTTTAGAATCAGTATTTCTTATACGAGATAACTACTTTATATGCTGGGCAAAGATAAAGAATCAAGTAAATCCAATTTCCACTTTATTATATTATACCTTTACACGTGCTGAAAGAGAACTTAACGTACTGAAACTGATCCATAAAATAACACAATTTTTAAATACTTTTCAAATTCGTAGTTATTAAAATCCCATCTTCAACACAACTTTCTATATTTCAAAATTATGTAGGACCTCAAATCTTGCCTTATGGTTGTCAAAGCGATAAAGTTGACCATTAACTTCAATGTTCTGCATTTTCATTTTATTATTCATTGCTTGTTTTTCCTGGTGTGCAGGACAACTTAAAATGGAATCAATACTCTTAATAGATTCACATTGATGGAAATTTGAGATAAAGTTACTTTCGAATCAAGTAGGTAAGTCAACAACGATTTTTCTATTTCCATATCAATGTTGAAAACGAAATAATTCGAACTGAAGCAAATTAGCTCAATTTTCTTGAACGCTTCAACTGAAAATTTCAAGCTGCAATCCTTAAAAATTACAATTTTGTGAAAACAATTCTAACCTAACTCGACTTTCGCAATTCGCATACGTCAATCTGACATCTGATGAAAATGTAAACACACGCGGTCTGTCAATTTCAAATTGCCAACTTCTCTCTGATTGGTTCAAAATCCGTAGGTTTTAATGTAGTCTCGTAGACAAGAGATGTAGGTAACCAGCACGCATGCGCGGAACGCCGACCGTAGCGCTACGGCGGCGGAATCGCAAAACGGTACTTACTTAAAAAACATGCCTCGTATATGAACTCGAAGCGTATACGCTTCGAAAGATCACTTGTCCAGAATACGGCTCCAGCATTTGGTTGAAGTGTACACCACAGCCGAAACGATGCCGCTTACGAACCTTGACGTTTCGTGTTTCCCCCTCATAGATGTCGTAACATCTTATTAGTTCTCTGAAGTTGCTGATCGCAGCCCATAAAACGATTGTGGTGCAAAAAGGATGTCCTTGCGATTCAAGTGGGCTTCAGGGTTGGAATTTTTAGTATTATCCTACTAAATTTAGTACTTTCCGATTCCTTTTAGTAGCCTAGTATTCCCAATGAAAATCTAGTATTCTCAACCAATAATGTCCATAATGTGTCATAAACTCATATACTGTCATGGTCATTCAGTCAGTGTTTCCTGTGTTTCCTTCGAAATTTGAAATGGAAACCGGAGTGCAAAACTTTCGTGTGGACTGTGCTCTGTGCTGAGCTCTATGGGCTCTACATAGAATCTATGGTTAAGAACTGTTGAAAGATTGCAGTGGTCTAATTCCATTTTCCATTATCCGCATAGTCGAACTTTAGTACAAGTTATATTATTTTTATTCCAACTTTCTGCGTTTTGTATTTAGAACATAGATAAATATATATATATATATGATTTAGTATCGAAGCTTCAAATTTAGTAGCCAACCAAATCATTTTTAGTACACCTGGCAACGTCGGCCAGCACAATCCTGGTGGGCTTTCAAGACGTATATGGCAAGGCCTACATTGAGCCATAAGCCATACTGGTGATGCCAGAAAGGAAACGCCTTTTCCCAATTAAGAGGTCGAAAGCAACTCTCAGCATAAACTTCAAGGTCCACAGATCTATTTATTACTGCAGTATTAGAATAAGATATTTACTCACCAAATAACATTATCATTTGCGAAACAAATTTAGAAGTGAATTTTGTTGGAACTTTCGTTTGAGGAAATAAAATTTGCTTGAGGAACACTTTATATAACATTTCTTCTTTATTATCCGTCACTTTGACTGGGTTTTCTTCTCTATACCTGAAACAGAAAGTTTAATGATTTGAATGTTAACGCATATTTATTATAATTATTGTATGATATCACAATCAATGGCGCAGCCAGGGGGGGGGCTTTGGGGCTGCAGCCCCCCCCAAAGATTCTAACAGTTTCAATTTTTTCTGAGTTCTTCTTTTTTGCAACTTTCGTATTTGTTGTATCATCAAGAATTGTTCATTCAGCTTCCCCCCCAAAACAAAATCCTGGCTACGCCACTGATCACAATCATTACATAATCGAAAAAATGTGCACAATTTGGGTCCTAGGATGTCTCTATCATTAGAGCTATTCTCTATACCTACTGTTGAGCCCCGAGCCGAGAGGTGGCGGTTTTTTCGGTTTAAGTTCAAATAATATCCGAAACGGTATGCCAGATTTAAGTTCGAGTTCTAGAATGCATCTATAATTGAATGATAGAGGCTTTATAAGATTATAATGTAATTGAAGTGAAGTGAAATATTCTATACCTATACACTGTTCAACAATTGATAGGGATCACTTACTTGTTCTAAATTTATTTCTGAAATATTCGCTCCAAGATTATAAATTTAGTCAGATATCAGAGTATTTTCAGTTGATAATATGGTTCACTCGAGAAAAAAATGAAAAAATGGAAAGTTGGAGAGAAAAAAAGACTTTATTAGGAACACTCAAAATCATGTGAATTTTATGATGAAACCACAAGAAGGCTGAAGTTTCGATTAAGCTAGTACCTAGTTGGTCCCCCACGAGCTCATCTCAAGCATTCTACCCTACGAGGCATACTTTCGATCAAACGATTTATAAAATTTTGGGGCAAATTCGTCCAAATATCCCGTAAAGCGTTAGAAAGGTCCTCCAGGTTATTGATCGTTTGTTCTAAGGTTGACAATTCTCTAGACATGTGGTTGACAATTCTCTAGACATGT
The DNA here is from genome assembly GCA_013421045.1 of Propylea japonica. Taxonomy (NCBI): domain Eukaryota; kingdom Metazoa; phylum Arthropoda; class Insecta; order Coleoptera; family Coccinellidae; genus Propylea; species Propylea japonica. The sequence continues at coordinate 22,159 of JACDNR010000301.1, read as the reverse complement.
GCTCTCAAACACCGAACATGTAGTCGTCGTCTTACAGTCTGGTTCGAATAAGAACTCCTGTTGCAACTCTTAGTGATCTATTGAGCTGCGACGACGGGTAAGTGGGATTTCTCCTAGCATTGAGGATCAAAAGACGATCTTGGGCAGCTGTTGTACTGCACTGCCGACCTCCCCCATGAACATAAGCTACTGAGTCGTTTTGGATGAACCTATTCCAAGCCCGACTCACGACACTTTGCGAAACATTCAACCGCTGGGACACTTCTCGCTGGGATAAAACTTCCTGTATCCACCGGATGATTTGGTCCAGTTGCACAGGAGCCAAACGTCTTCTCGGCATGACTGATAAGCTGATATTGTTCTCATTTCTTCAATTATTGTCATTTTATGTGTTTGAACGAGAGAAAAAACAGATTTTATAACAAATACCACATTGCTATTCACTCCAGCCTACAGATAAATCAAATTCAAGCGGAAGACCTGGTCATCATTGGTCAAGACCAACATGACCAACAATGACCAACTGCATTTAAGCGCTTTTGGTCATTGCTGGTCTATATCATGTGACGTCATGAATTGCCCTTCAACGTCATCGATTAAGACCGCAGATGACCTAAGGTGAACATACTCGAGAGCCGAGTCAAGCTTCTGGTCATTGAAGAAATAAGGTTAAGTTTTATGTTTATATCTTATGATAACACATGAATGTCAGATTCAAATAAACATTCACTTGCAATTACAACAGATATGAAAACTTCTAAACTGGACATGACTCAATTGTAGCGTAAATCTGAAATAGAAATGTTGAACAACATTCAGCTAGCAAAAATAAAAATAAATCATGAAATTAACTTAAGTGGTTGTACGGATGTGGTATGGAAAATAGTATTCAAATTTTTGTCCAGGGAGTAATACAGTAGGTTTTGGGGATTTTTCTAGGTTCTCATTAAATATAACTAGGTAATGGTAATTTTCAAAACAAACGATATTCAGTCCCATACATGCATTTTTACTGAAACGAAACTCTAATTCAGAAAATCGTTGGTTATGTGTTTGTTTTCATTCTCCCTAACCTACATTAACGAAAATGGCGAAGATGACCAGAACTGCATTTGAGCGGAAGCTGGTCATTCGCGGTCATTCCTCAAGTGCCAAGACCAAGGGCATGACCAACAATGACCACAGTCATTACTGGTCATTCGCTTGAATTTGATTATAATAATCGATTTCGTGAACAAGAGCCGATGAAGTGAGGAAGACTTTGATATAATCAACTCAAAACATCTTACTTTTTCCTTAGAGAACATAATATAATGTACAGATATTCACGATATAACTTGAAAAAATACAAATGAAGAGAAGTTCATAAGCGATCCCTAGCAATTGTTGATCAGTGTAATTGGGTTCTGCTCATTTACAGAGCTGCTCTTTCGATCTCATTTGCTCAGTTTGTATCAAACATGAAAAAAATGTAAACTCACCTCAGTACCATAACACAAGCTGCCACCATGGAATAAGCGAACAACGTGCCAATAGACATCATGCTAGATAGTTTTTCCAGGTCAAAAAGACAGGCTAGAACACCTGAAATAATTTCGATGATCAGGAATCTCTAATTCTCTTTTCAAGTACATAATAATATAATGAAATAACCTAGGAGTAGTGAAGGACCTGTTATGATAATCTAACAAGTTTGAGAAAATCAGTGTGTTGCAGCCAGAAGCTGTGTCAACGGACAGATAAAGGGTTTTCCAATAAGATGTGTTATTTTGAATAGCCCGCTATGTGGGTAGATGTCACGTTTGAAGCTGTCATTTTTGACATTTGACAAGTAGAAAATACGCCATTAATAAGAATGGAACGATACACGCTTCAAGAACGCATTGGAATTATTAAAATTCACTATAAAAATGATGAAAATTTGGCAAAGACGATTCGTAAAACTCGAACATTTTTGGATCGTCGTGAAGCACCTTGTCGGACCGCAATAAAAAAAATGGTGGAAAAATTCGAGCTGTTGTGACAAGTTAGTGATGTGAAGAATAAAACCTGTGCACGTCGCTTAAGAACAGCCGAGAATATTGCTACTGTAGCCGAAAGTATTGGAGAAAACTCAGGTTTGTCCATTCCTCGTCGTTCTTTGGAATTAGGCATTCCACAAACGTCATTACACCGTATTTTGCATACAGATTTGGGTCTTAAGGCTTATAAAGTTCAGTTAGCACAAGAACTCAAGCCAGCCGATCGTCAATAACGTCATGTCTCTGATCTTTTGCGGGAAAAGTTTCCGGACCGTGCTATCTATGTATTTATCTATCTAATCTATCGAAGAGGTGATCACAATAGGCCACCGAGATCTTGTGATTTAATACCTTGCGATTTCTTCCTTTGGGGCCACGTGAAAGAGAAGTTCTACACCAATAGCCCAGCGTCGATTCAAGACCTCAAGTATGGAATTCGTGAGGCTATCGAGGACATAGGGCAACCACGTTGCGATTTGGTTATGGAAAATTTCATTTAAATGATATGGTCCTATAAGCGTGGTCGTGGTGGTCATTTGCCTGATGTTATTTTCCACTATTAACGGCATAGCTTCTTCTTTATAAAGAAATTAACATCCGATCAGTTATATTGAAAAATTGCTTTTTTCTTTGAATATCAAAATAACACCTCTTTTTGGAAAACCCTTCAAAATTAAGATATCTAACAACAGATAATATATTTTTATATGCCAATGACACAAAATGGTTTTTTCCGAACCATTTTCTTGAAAATAGTTTGCTATCATGTAGCCCGAATTACTGTAGTTTCTTACTGATGGCCTGAAAATTGAGGTGAACCCAGTGAGAAGAAATCCGTTTCCAAAATCAATTATGGAGTTAGCATGATAACGAGAACCTTCAAACAAAGACAAGTATCTACATGCTAAGTCTACGTTCAAAACCTTGTTGGAGGCAAAAACTGAGTTCGTACGGAATTTGTTATGAAACGTTAAATATTCTGAAAAATGTATTGGTCACATCAAGGCACAATTTCTTATTCTATTCTAAAGAACAACAAAAGCATTTTGTGTAGAAAGCATCAATAAAAAAATTATAAAACATAGTTTACGAAATCATTTTATGAGGTCATTATTGGACATTGGTATAAATGATAAGCCTATAGCTAAAGAAAAGCAAGTGCGCAATGCCCCTGAGATCGGTCAATTTTTTTCCTCAAAAAACCACAAATTACGAGGGTGGTTCAAATATAAACCGGAATTTTTTAATAAATGCGCGAAATATTCAATGTCGTAAATGTATGTTACGAAGCGTAAAAAAGTAAAGAACAGCTGTAGTTATAGCAATGAGCAAGAGGGATGTACCAAAGCCTGTTGCGCAACGCATTATTATTCGTTTTTTGATGACAGAAAATGTGAAATCCGCGGAAATTTATCGAAAAGTAGGTACTCGAGCACTTCAGGCATGACTGCCTATTCAGGACTCAAGTGTATGAATGGTATTCCGCTTTCCGAAAAGGGCAAGAAGTAGTGACAAACTTGCCATACGGTCAGTGCCTGTTTTTCATAATGATTACTAACAATCTGAATATTTGTTAGTAGCTTCGTTTTGACGAGACGCCCAACTTTTTCCTCTACGAAAATTCTCGATAGTGAGAGCTAATACAGTATGGAAGCGTCAAAAGTGTTAAATGGGTGAATGTTCAAATTTCACCACTAACAAGTACTTTATTGATTGAATCTAGAAACCATTTCATAACAAATTGAAAACAATAATTGTCCTACAAAATGATGATTCTATCAAAAAGTGCCCTCCACTCCCAACATGTATCAACAACTAGGTCTAAAAAAAAATATTACTAAATACTAACCGGCTGATTTTTTTACTGTTGCTCAGGAAATATTTCCTTCGTGAACTGGTCACATTGTCCTATAAATTGAGTGGTACGTTTTCCAGTCCTACCTCAGAAATTGTACTACAGAACCCACAATTGAAAATGATTACTAACAATTGACAATTTCCGAGCGTAGGACTGGAAAAACGTACCACTCAATTTGTAGACAATGTGACCAGTTCATGAAGGAAATATTTGCTAAGCAACAGTGAAAAAATCAGCCGGCTATTAATAATTTTTTTAGACCTAGTTGTTGATACATGTTGGGAGTGGGGGACACTTTGATAGACTCATCATAGACCTATGAAAATATCAGCGTTGTAGAAAAACTCATTTATTATGGAAGAACAACTCAGTACTGTTCGAGATATGGCTGAAAAATTGGACATCAACGCATGAACGGTTCAGTTAACGCAAAATTTCAACCACCCTTCTGGTTGACTTCTGAATTGGGTTTGAAAACACTGGAACCTTTATTTATTTTACAATTATGGTTAAATGACAAAAGCCGAGAGATTTTTACGAAAGAGGCATTCAAAAGCTTCCTGAAAGGGAAGAATGGGACTGTTACTATCTAGAAGACCTGTGAAAAACGTCAGCTCTTAAGTTTGATAATGAAATTCTTTATAGCTAATACCGGTTTATATTTGAACGACCCTCGTATAAAGCCTTATCATTCGAGTTATTTCGGATCGAATTCCGTGCACTATCAAGGTGAAAATTCGTTCATGAAAATTGGCTGAGATAACTTTGACCTCGGATATTGGTAACAATGAATGTACCTATTATATTAAACGAATGTTGCTATTACTTTATCGACCAGCTGCAAAATTTCTGATGACGAAAGAAAGTTTGATCGTGATTCAATCTAGACTTATTTTCACTCACCTGCAATGGTACCAGCAACCAAAGTTCCCATGAATGGCGTATGAAACTTAGGATGAACTTTCGATAAAAATCGGAAAATAAGTCCATCAGAAGCCATTGCGTAAATGATCCTGGCAATGGAAACATGGCACCTAAAAGACTTAAAAGAATATACTGGATTATGTGATTCGTTTTTATAGTATCTAAATTTTCCACATTTTTAAATCAGCCGAGTGTCTTATTAATAGCGATTTTTTTCACAATAACGGCTCTTTTCGAATCAATTTGAAAAATATTAATTCAGCGAAAATGTTTTCCACGTTTTCATCAAGAATATCAGTCTGCGCACATACATTTATTTTTTGCTATTGGATAAATAGTTTTGAATCACCTTGTGTATGATACAAAATATTTCAGAATAATTATTCACAAGTTGCTTAACATGGACATAACAGAAAAATCATCGATTGTGCGAATGATATCATTAAATTCAGAATTATTCTTTACCTAACTTTTTTTACTCAATCATAAAAATCGCGCAGATTTAGAGCGGAGCGAAAGCGTTAATAGTTCGAGACCACTAGTCGTTCGATTAATAACCGAGTTGATTACAAGATTTTTCCGACGATCTCAATATAATTGTATATGAATTCTTGATTGAAATACATTCTCATTTTTCTCAAGTCTTACATTTATTTTAACATAATGAAATTTCTATGTATCTATGTTCTAGTAGAGTTTTGACATTTCTCGTAGTGCTTCTGATTACTTTATGAACGGTTGCCATGAGGTTTGCACATTAAATAGCATGAATTGAGCATTAAAATGGGACATTAATGATCAATTTCGTACACATTAAAATCACCTTTTATTTTGAGATCGACGGAAATAGTTATTTAATCAACTAGGTTATTAAAGACAGCGACTAATGGTCAAGATATTTTAATGCGCGAACGGAGCGAACGCGTTAATAGTTCGAGACCATTAGTCGCCCGATTAATAACCGAGTTGATTTGAGTACAAGATTTTTCGGACGATTTCAATATGAATTGTGTATAAATTCTTGATTGAAATACATTCTCATTTTGCACAAGACATACATTTGACAATATGGAATTTCAATGTTTCTATGTTCCAGTAGAGTTTTGACATTTCTCGTAGTGCTTCTGAATACTTTGTGTACGGTTGCCATGAGGATTGCACATTAAAATGGCTAAAAAATTGAGCATTAAAATTGGTCATTAATGCTCATTTTGTACACATTAAAATCACCTTTTATTTTGAGATCGACGAAAAAGTTCTTTATCGACGAGATTATTCAGAGTCAATGAAGAAAGCTGGACTATCAGTGAAAAATACCTATAGAAAATTGGATATGTGCTATAATCACCTGGCAAATAATCCACACAGAGCACCGATACTGACTAAGTACTTCAATACAGGCCAGCCCATTCTCTCATAGACATAAATTAAAGGAGCATTTGGATCCTAAAAAAAATACTATTTTTTGATTGTTTCTTATGCACTTATGAACTCGTTTGTCTTTTCTTGCGTTCAACCAATTACGGGGAAAATTGGCATAACGCATTGAAAGTGTTTACGAGAGTTTTTCCGATAAAAACACAAGTTGATGCCTTATTTGGTGAAAGAAATCCTGAATTTCATAAAAAATAATACTAACCTGTTCGTAATAGGGCAGCATCAATGTAATCATAGCTGATGCACCAAAGTAAGCCAAAAATACGATAATAAGAGAACGACAACTCCGATGGGTATCGATTTTTGTGGGTTCTTTGCTTCCTCCCCTGAGAACATTCAGAAGAAATTTGAGCATTATGCAGAAAATAATCCTATTCTATACCTACTATGAAAAACAAACAAAACAAAAACATTTGTGTTATTGTGGCATATGAAGAAAATACTCGAAGAACTACAGGTTTTCCAATGAGAACTCGACAATCTTTTCTTCGAATTTAATGCAAACCATTTGAAACATATCGAAATCTTCGAATTATCGGTTAAAATTTCAATCAAAACATTCAAGAATGGAAATCGACTCGGTTCATATGGCAATCGGGGCACATTTGCAACGTCCGATTCGTTGGTACCAACTTACGATAATTCGGTCACAAATTCCGGCCGAAATGGCAACTAAACTTAGACAAGGAAGCAACTAAACGTGGCCGGCTTGTTGCCATTAACTTAACCTAGTACCAAAAAAGTCTTTTTGTCCCCATTTTTTAAATAAATGATCATCGAACTCAGTTTTCAATAAATCAATCGAAGGTGTGCTGTGTGACACCATCTTGTTGAAACCAGATGTTCTCCAAGTCTATAGGCGTTTTCGGAAACTCACTCAGAGTTATTAACTCGATCCATTGGGTCACGTGACGGATCTAGTCGGATCACGGACCCGGGTTCTACGTTTACGAACACATCAGGTTTAGGATTTGAAATGTCAGATCTATCAATAACATAACCAAATATTTTATGAATTTATTATTTCAGTCCCAGTCTATTTTCGAATTGTCTCTAGATTTGCTTGCGTTGATTTACTTTTGTAAAATCTTTCTTATAATTTCTGGTGTGCCCTACCATGTTTAATGTTATTTTTGAGTACTTATGTTACAGAAGTAAAGAATTTGTTATTTTTAATACCAGTTTATTTTCGGATTGTCTCTAACTTTGCTTGCATTATTGGCTTTTGTGGAATCTGTCTTATAATTTCTGATGTGCCTTCCCATGTTTAATGTTACCCTCTGAGTAACTCTGTTAAAGAAGTAGAGAAGGCTGTAGCTTAAGCGCAGAAAGGTCTGTATACGAAGTTATGAAGAAGTTTTTTTACATTATTTCTTGGCTCATAGAACCATACATTTTACATTGAGCCAAATTCTCTTCTCTTTCCATAATTTTTAGGAATAGAATATATGAAATTACTAAGAAAAGATAAGACTTATTCCCAACTTTTTCAAATACAAAATTAAATACAGTGCGAATGCGGTGAGTCTACGACCTTGCTCTTGTGTAGGGTTACGATAAATCAACTTGGGTCAGTGATCGATTTAATAGCACCGTACTTTCCGAACACGGGTTGGTTTAGGTAAACGAACGCGAAGGCCTTATATCTTCCAATTCGGGCCAAAAATAATCGGTAATCATTCGTAGAAACGGAATATCGTTTATCGTCTACAAAAAAATATATGGCCCAAAATAATGCTGTCCGCATGCAAACCGCATCAAAAAACTATTTATTATACAAAGAATATGTATATAGACTGAAATTTTTGCACTAAACTTGTTATCACTGTTAACTAAGACAAGAATTACGACGAACATTGTAGTTAACGCTCTTAATGTTGTCAAATGAGATTTCTCAGGGAAATTTTCCTTTGGCGTCTATGACGTTTATTCGGAAACACCCTGTATTGGTCTTCTTACCTGCTGTAGCAATACAGTCGAATCCAATAAAAGCAAGAAGCATCGTGCTGCTCCTTTGATTATTCCCTTGATGGCCGTAAGGAGCAAATCCACCTTTTCCATACTTAGCATCTGGTATTTTCTCTTTGGGTATGTTCCAGTACGATGTATCAGCTTAAATTCATATACATTTACGCTGATATTTTAACGATTTGGAAGAACTCACCTCTCCAAAATCCAGAATTATAACAGTACATACCACAGTCAGATTGGTCAGCGTGAATATGTTATTGATAAAGGAAGATTCTTTGGCTCCAAATGCTATGGCCACTGTAAAGAATTTATATCGTTAGCGAAAATGGTTGACTGACTGGAAAACCCCTTCAGTGAATATATTTACCTGAGAAAAGTATAGCCATACGAGAGAAAATAATCTGTAAAGTTTCCAAAGCCATCAGCGTGTATTGGTACAGTGCTGTTTAGAAAATCTGACATCTTTCGTCTGTTAATTTATCCAAATATGTGAAAATCGCTTTGGTAACTGTAGCAGATCCTGAAATGAAGAATTTAGAATGATAAAATCAATTCATTCTAATAATAGGACTAGAATAGGCTTATTATCAAAATGTCTGCGACTATCACTCTACCACTGAGTCTGATGTATTTTCAGATGGGCAATTGGTCTGTTCTAACATATAATTTCGAATGGCGATAACCAAATTAGAGACAATATTAAAATACTTACCGATTAAATACTCTAAATTAAATTCCATCCTATAATAAATGCACAAAACTCTCCAATACAGACATATGTGTAAATGTAAGCTGATCCAGCTTTAGGAACTCTTGCACGAATTCGGCATAACATAAACCTGGAAAATATTAATAATGAAAACAGATAATAATTGATTAAAGCCAATGATTAAAACCAATATTAAACTCATACTTCGGAGCTTATTTCGTCAACATTCGATGTTAAGCGTTAATCCATATATTTTATTAAATAATAATACAGGGTCTGTAAACAAATGCGAGAGACTTCGGAGATGATTCCTCAATCGACCCCTCTTCCAAGATCTCATAACTTTATTATTAGGGGTTGAAAATAACAACCCCCTAGGATTTTCATTCAAAAATTGTTTTCGTGGGATAGATTTTAGAAAAATAAATTCCCATTCAATTCTGGAGAAAAAAGTCTCCTGTAAAATTTCGATACAGTCGATACTTTTCTCGGAAAAAATAAAAACTTACAAGCAGTTATGATCACTGTTCATTCCATTTTATCGTATAAGTGTTCCATAGAATGAATATTCTAAGATATTGTATGACTATGACAGAAGATAAGATGTTCTATAATTCTGAAGTTTAATTACTAATTTCCGGAAGAAAATTATATCCGTAATATTTAAATTTCACAAATAGAACTTTATTTCGATTAATAAGCATAATTGACAAAACTAATTATGAGCATAAACAATATTCATTCTATGGAACATACAATGAAATGGAATGAACAGTGATCATAACTGCTTATAAGTTTTTATTTTTTTCCGAGAAAAATATCGACTGTACCGAAATAATGCAAGAGACTTTTTTTCTACAAAATTGAATGGGAATACATAAGAGAATTTTATTTTTCCAAATCTATCCCACGAAAACAATTTTTGAAGGAAATCCTAAGGGGTTGTTATTCTCAATCCCTAATAATAAAGTTATGGGATCAAAAAAATGTGTGAGTAACATCTACTTAATGAATCATATTCTGTAAAGTTTTATGACTCAGTGTTTTTAGGACTCCTAAAAAGAATGAAAAACTGTCAACTCTTCATCGCCTTCCAAAGGCTGTATCTTGGAAGGGAGGTCGATTTCGAAAAAATCAATATGAACTACCCCTGCTTATTTTCACCGAGGAATCATCTCCCTAAGTCCCACGCATTTGTTTACAGACACCCTGTATACATGGTGTTCCTATGAAAGGGAACTAATCATAATAGTTGTCATATATAATAAGTATCGGAATTTCCATTAAAACGTTAAATAATGTTGGTAGGAGGACTTCCTTTGATTTGTACATACCTGCTAAAATTGAGGCGAGTGCAGCAATGAAAAACGAAATAACAATTGCTGGACCTGCAGTGTTTCTGGCTACATCACCAGCCAAAACATAAATACCGGCTCCTAAAGTACTTCCTATACCTAATGCTACGAGGTCTACTGTAGACAAAACTTGCTGAGTTTACTTTCTTCGTCAAAGTCTACTTTTTTTTCTTGTAAGGGCACGTTTAAAGCTGGACCAGTTTACTGGTTTAGGTACATAGTCCTATCGAAACCTGTAAATATAAATAATTGAATACTAGTTTAGTTTAGTTAGTTTTGTTTAAAAAGAGTTTACAGTTCACTGTGACCGCAAGGTCTATTGTGCCCCCTTACAGAGCTGTTCAGACCATACCCTAGACAGCTCGCCTTTCAGTTCCAGACATCTGATAAAATCCAATATCTGTGAAGACTTCAACGAGGCTAGTTCCTCACTCTTAAAAGTTTTCTCGCCAAGGCATTCTCTCCGTAGGCTCGCATGCCAAAGCATTCCGTGACTAGGTGAATGGGAGTTTCTTCCTCCTCCCCACAGAACCTACACTCGTCAGTGTCCGATAATCCCATCCTCAACAGGTGCTTCCTGAGGAGACAGTGTCCTGTAAGAAAGCCAGTGAGGAGGTGTAATTGTTTCTTCCAACCCCTGGGAGATTCCGCCAGAGTTTTTCTCTCTCGGCTTTCTCCTTCTCCAAAAACTCCTTCTTATAGGTAAAATTACCTATACCACAGAAGAGTTCTGGGCCAATGACAATCTTGCGCCCTCTTTGGCAAATGTATTGGCCTCTTTGTTTCGTTTGATTCCCGAATGGCCGAGAACCCTGATTAAAAAAACCTTATTTTTCTTGCCTGTTTTTCCGGCACTCCCAGATCATCTTTGAGTCGATGACGTAGGAGCTCAGTGCTTTAATAGCAGCTTGACTATCTGAGTGTATGGCTATATCGCACTTCTGATAGTTTATTTCTAGATTTATATCTAGACATCTTTCAATAACTAAGATTTCCTCTTGAAAGTCGCTCATACAAGAGCCTAGCGACAGTGCACACTTGGTACTTGACTCCTGTAGAGGTTTTGGAACCATCTGTATACCATTTTATGGTATTTTCTTTGAGGTTATAGTATAGTATAATTTAATACTAGGTGGCCTATCTGATCATGCATATTTTTGGCTTTAGTTCGAATACAAATAGTGAATTCGTCAATTGTACTTTTCCCAATAAAAATTTTATTATCTGAAATATAATATTGCTTGAAAAATAATAGTGTTTCTATCGAATAATCATAACAGAACACAAGAAAATATTCCCAACCTTTTTCTAGCAAGGTATTTCGTTATCAGTAAAGTACTTATCAAATCTATCTCAAAGAAAACTTTTACGTACTATGTACTTATTTGTGCGGCGTGTAGAATAATTAGGTAGGTATCTGTTATAAAATTTTTATGATATGTCTTCGCAGTGGCGCAGCCAGGATTTTATTTTGGGGGGGGGCTGAACTGACAAATTTTTGATGATACAGTGAATAACGAAAGTTGCAAAAAAATAAAGAAGAAAGAAATAACGAAGAAATTAATCTTTGGGGGGGCTGCAGCCCCAAAGCCCCCCTCCCCTGGCTGCGCCAGTGTGTCTTCGAATAGTTATAATAATATCATTATATTAGCACAGACGCCATTTCCTATCTCATAGTTGATAGTTTAAAAGAGGGGTTACAGTTCACTGCGACCTTAAGGTCTATTGTGCCCCCTTACAGAGCTGTTCTGGCCAAAAACCTGAACAGCTGTATCTCATTTAAAAAACTCAAAAAAACGAGCCTTTTCGAGTATCACACATTTCTATCTACCTATTCGCTGATGTTTTTTGAAAGCCATCGAATATTTTCATAATTATCCTCAAGTGATTTTTGCTTTGAAAAATATCGGTTAGCACAATTTAAATTGAATAGTAATAGTCAATTTTGATATGCAGTATAAGTATAAGAAAAATATGGAAGTTGCCGAATTATTTTCGAACATTGTCTTGTCAGATATTTTCACATCGCAATTCAAGTAGAATTATTATATTTAAAACATTCAAAGTAGGTCATCTAAGTTTATTTTGTTTGCATATTTAAAATCATCATCACTTGAACAAAAGATGCAGAATTATAGAAGACAATAGATAAAAGAACACCTCTTTTCTTAGAAACTTTATAGGTTTTCACTCCCAGTCTTATTTTTCATTTTACTGTTAGGCAACAATTTTTTCAAACCAATTTGCTTCTGACAAATAAGTGCAAAGATTTTCGCAGGAGCACTTCACCTTAATCAAACATTTTTAATTATTTATGTTTCAGAGACTGGGAGTGGAAAACCTATAAAGTTTCTAAGAAATGCGGAATCCTCCCAGAATATATTTCAATCGATAAAAGAACACTTCGTTTCCCAAAATCATTTCAAGGTCCTGTTTCTAAAGGATTTAAATTATGTATAATACTTCATGTCTTGCTTAGAGAATATTTTATGCTACCCTATTTCTCCATGAAATTCAGGTAACTAGTTATGGTGAATTTCAAGGGTGGATTTTTGTACTACCTACATCTCAAAATATTGCGTTTCGAATTCCTTTCTATCTTTATTCTTCACTATCTTTCTCATCTCTCTATTTCATACACTCATTGTTCATGAGGTAATTGAAAATACCAATAATTTTTTGACAGTGCATAGCCCATCATAAATACACAAACGATGAGTGAAAAATGATGCAATAACATTAATTAATTTTGAGTGCAGTGTCAAATGGCAAAATGTTTTTAATTCATTTCTTTTTATAATAATTTATATTTTATTTATTATATTAAATTTGCAAGAAAATTATTTAAAGTTGCCGAATTTCCTTCAAAATATCATAATTAAAAACATGAAGTAGGTCTTAGTATATTTCGTTTCCATATTTCATATGATCATCAATCAACCAAAATAGATGTAGAAGACAACAGAAAAAAACACATCGGTTTTCAAAATCATTTTCAAGACCCTGTTTCAAAGATTTATGTAATTAAGTATGTATAAACAGATTTTATTAAATACTTCATATCTTCCTTAGAGAATATTTTAATTTACTCTATTTTTCATGATTTCTATGATAGCTATCTTTCATTCATCAATATCTTTCTTATCTCTCTATATATTCATGTTCGTTCAGCATTTGAAAATGCAATTTGTTTATTTCGACAGTGCATAACCCATTATGCATAATACAAAATATGAGTGAAAAAATGACGCAATAATATAATTAACTTTTATCTTTCGAGTGAAGTGTCATCTGCAATATGACACTCACTCGAAAGATAAAAGTATATGTATGTTTACAATTGACTTCTTTTTTTATATAAATCTATAATATATATTTATTTAAATCTGCAAGATAATATGAAAGATGCCGAATTTCTTTAGAAATATCACATTTGAAAAACATATGGATTAAACAAAATAGGTTTGCATGTGGTAAATATTAGTTTACTAGTGACCAGCAGATATCGACCAGATTTTGGTGTCGTTGTATTCATTGAGTCTTCCTGAACAACATTAGTGAAACCAACAAGTGCGGTCTGTCTAGTTTAGAAGATATGGGCCCCCAAAGTTCCAAAAATGTACCATCTTCACGTCACTATTTCACTATAAAAACACAAAAAACACTGCCCCGATTTGGTCTATAAATCACCCTCGAACATTCACATAACGATTCGAATAGTTTCATTTCAGGTAAATTCAATAATTAACGCAAAAAACATCGAAATTCTAGACGTACCACGTAACCACACTTTCTACGGAAAGCGCGCCGTTCTTCACAGTTCTTCAAGGTAAGTTTGGCACCGCCGCATATCAGTTCTTTCGGGAGTGACATATGAACAGCTGTTTTAGAATCAGCTGATCGGAAACTGTTTCGGTTTGAATCTAGAATAGGTTCATATAATATAATGTCATATTCTGTGCGTACATTACCCTTATTCATAAATTAATATCTGATTGAATTTTATTTCAACTATTATAAGGATATGATATAATACCTCAGATCAATAAAATACTATTTTGTTTATCTGAGTATAATATCAATAGTTATCATGTTTTAGGAGTTTCTAATTGTATAGACATATTCGTATAACACCTTTCAAAATTATTTAGGGGTTTTATGAAAAATAATTGTAGGCTATGAATTATTTATCGAAGTCTGAATGATTTATGTTGATATTGCAGTTGTCAATCTGTTAAAATGTAAATTTCGATTTTAATCTTAACACACTTAAATATTATATACACTAACTACCTAATTGAATTTAATATCTCAGAAAACTGGAAGCTTCAGGCAAGTGAAAGTTTTGGGTTGTGTTCTTTCATTTATCACCAAATAGTGAAATGGCAGAAAATAAGCAATGAAAGGTATATATATAGTAGAGCAATCAATGAAAAACCAAAATTGGGTGTGACCACTTAAACGCTGACCATCGACTGATTGATAGAATAGAAATAGAAGGTTAGGGGTTGCCGATGGCGCGCTTTTCCAAGAATTATATTAACCTAAATTAAAATTAAAAAATCCTTTATAAAGTATGCAGATAGCGACATACCCAGATCGCAATTGCCATGTACGAAATGAAGATCAACCAAATATGTATAAGTAATCATAAAATAAATATCGATATCCTGGTTTTCAGTTTCTAATCAGCTGTTTCAATTATCGCGCTGAGAAACGTAATTCCCGCCATCATTTTATATGACATTGGCAAATCGTGCGCACAGATAAACAAACCCCAAGTCTTTGACAATGCGGCGGTGCCAAACTTCCCTTGAAGAACTGTGAAGAACGGCGCGCTTTCCGTAGAAAGTGTGGTTACGTGGTACGTCTAGAATTTCGATGTTTTTGCGTTAATTATTGAATTTACCTGAAGTGAAAACTATTCGAATCGTTATGTGAATGTTCGAGGGTGATTTATAGAACAAATCGAAGTAGTGTTTTGTGTTTTTATAGTGAAAAAAGTGACGTGAAGATGGAACATTTTGTAACTTTGGGGCCCATATCTTCTAACTAAGACAGACCGCCACCTGTTGGTTTCACTATGTTGTTCAGGAAGACTCAATGAATACAATGACACACAAATCTGGTCAATATCTGCTGGTCACTAATAACTTAATATTTACCAAGATTTGTGTAATTGAGTATATATAATTAGATTATTATAATACTTCATATCTTGCTTAGACAATATTCAATGCTACGCTATTTTTCATGAGGGTCAGGTGGCTTTTTATGATACTTATTTACATATCAAACTTGTTAAATTTTGAATTCTCTATTCTCTCATTCATTATTATCTTTTTATTTCCCTATACATTATTATTCATTATGTGATTGTTGAAAATACCATTGAACTTATTTTGACAGTGTATAACCCATATACAAAAGATGAGTGAAAAAGTGATGCAATAGCACGGGTAATTAACTTTCTTCATTCGAGTGCAGTTTCTAATAGAAAATCGTTTTTAAAACAAATTCTTTTTAAAATCAGAACGTCATTTGAGTCATAACCTTAAATTGGGCCCCCTACCTATTCCTCCAAAAACTCCATATTTCACAGTTATTCAGTTCCAGAGCACCGAAACAAACTAGACCGCCCGCAACTTTGTTCACATAGCCACTCTTCGCGAGTAATATCGATTGTTGCGACTAAGCAAAATTAAAATTAAAGTTATTGAATGAACGTCTTGATCTTCAATTGATCTCTAAAAAATAAAACGGTTTAACTTGTATCTCTTCGGCACAAACTTAATATGGAAGGTCTTTCAGATACATTGACCGCCAGTGTGTCTGCTATTTCGAATAACCAAATAACTAATTAAAGTTATTATTACTGCATGGAATGGAATGGAACACGTGCTATTTCAGTTTCACGTTTCGTTCGTGAAATGCTCGGGACTAACCGAATGCGGTTGATGTTGTGTTGTGATTGACACTATATGGAGACCTCTATCACCTGAATGTTTATTCTTATTATTTATCGGTATCAAAGAAGCTATTGTGAAGTTTTCGGCGGGTATCATTCTTATTCTCATTTAGTCAATTTATATTAAGTATACAGGGTGTCTACTTTTAAAGTGGACAAACTTCAAGAGGCGATTATACGAGTGGTTTGCAACAAAAAATGTCATTTAACACATGGTCGAAATGTTGAAGGTTATTCTTCAATTTAACATTTCTTTATTTCACGAAATTTTTTTCTCTAAAGAAATCATTATTCAATTTTCCTTATACTCTCATCAAATTTGGCCACATATTCGGAAAGGGCAATAATGTTTTGATGAGAGAGTCTGTGTGCAGGAAACACTCTAAAGCGGCCTACAGACGATCAACTTAGTTGAAGACTATGTTGTCAACTAGGTTGTAAACCAAATGAATGAAAGTGAAAAATAGGGTTGTCAACCAAGTTGGAAAACATCATTTCAGCGGTGGTTTCCGTCGAGTGAACTAGTCGGCTGATTAGGAGAAATTATCGAAACATGGAGAGAGATCTTTCGTTAAGTATAGGTTATTATAAACGATATATGCGACAATGTGGTGCAGCACAGTTCTTGAATGAAAGAATTTGGACCAAGGATTGGTACCACAATCGGTCTCATTTTTCCCATTTCGGTTTAATGAAAGAACTTTTCGAATTTTGAGCCGAAATGGTCTCCAACGATAGGGTTCTGCTTCCTGATGACGAATCCGTGTCAAATTCAATCCGGTCCGGGGACCGTCCGGCCATAAACACGATAACTTTCTAAGGAAATGTCCTTGAGACTTGAGATTTTCAGGGCGAGTTTGGTTTCCAAATGCCACAATTGAGTTCGTTAATCAGCCAAAACATACAAGGTGTCCCATAAAATATGACCATTCCGAATTGTTCCTTAATATTTCAGACAAAACGAACCAATTGGAATAGAATTTCTCGACCACATGCAAAATGCTCACAGTAAGCCTCAGCGAAATATTGAAAGAAATAATCATTATATGTCATAACAAGATATCCAAGAATCGCATCATCTGAAGCATATAGTTCAATTTTCTTTAATTATTGATTTTTACATATTTCATTTTTTAATAATTTCCATAATATAAGTCTGATCATCCTGAGATTTTGCATTCATTTACTAAGCATGAATCTCAAGTACTATACAATTTTGAGCTAATAGCATTATTGCTCACCAATGAATGTTCGTTCAAAGCATCTGCTTAAGGTTTTTTTATATATCTCGAATTTTTCTCTCCATAATTCAGGAAGATCTTTCACCCAATCAAAGAAATCTACCCAAACTTGAATGTTGGAATTTTGCTCATATTTTCTAGTTAACTACTACCTTTCCTCGAATATTTACGACGGATTTTGAATACGCTATGAGATTTTCACTCTACAAGGTAGAATTCCAACTGGTGTTGTGTCACCTAGTTGATGACTACCATACAGACGCTCCAACATAGTCGTCAACATCGGGCTCCACCCACCAAATATCAAAATCGATTTGATCTAGCATCAACCTAGTCTTCAACCTGGAATTTCAACCTACAGACGTTCACTTAGTCTTCAACATGCCGTGTTTACAACTTAGTCTTCAACTAGGTTGATCGTCTGTAGGTCCCCTTTACGACGTCACGTGGTAAGGACAGAATATCACGATTCTGAGTAGACAAACAATCAGTCCTATTTTTCCAGTGGTTTTTCGATGAATATTATTAATAATTATGCACACGCTTTCGTCGTCATTACAAAATAGCTATGTTCTTTCGAATGATATATCAACTTTTGTGCTAGCTACTCATTCTCCGCTATAATATCATGATTGACCGATAACAACGAAAAAGTCTAAAAATTCCGAACCTTAATTACTATATCTCGAAGCAATTCGTGTTCGAATTTTAATGTAGTTTCTTGAAAATCATCATTCATCTTGAATCGAAATACTGAATTTCGTACTGAATCTACAACTGTACAAGCTCATAGCGTTTCTGACGCATTGTTGCATTATGCACACATTTTATTCTGTTGATGATATCCTTCTTTCTCTTTCACAAAGTATTCTAGACATAAAAATCCAAAAGCGTAAGATGGAGGTGCTTCGGTGGCCATCTGACCGTATCTTCCAATCCATTGTATCGCAATATATTCATTAAATAGATTAGACATTACGACTACTATGTGCTGGGCAGCCATTCATTTGAAACTAGACATTTAATCTGTTAGACAGGTGCATTTCATCGAATATCTCTGTTAAGTTGCTCTGGATTATCCTGATAAATTCTTCAGCATCAAAGTGTTCGGTAAGATAACTGATCCGAAAAGTTCTCCTCTGTCTGCCAACCTCATGTAAACTCATGTTGGAATGAGAAAAATGAGCGCATGAGAGTTTTTTCTCTGCCATAAATGCTTGTTTCATGAATTAATCACACCTGATTTCATGAAAATGGCCACATCAGCCCTTAATATTGTTACGAACTTGGGTTCGCAATCACTTGAAATACTAATACACCAGTCTCAAGAATCTCCTTTTATTACTCTCCAAACTACAAATTATAAACTATTCCATCAACTAACTTCAAATCTGATCTCCTTTGTCACTTTTTCTACAAAAACTGTCCGTCACTGTCTCCGCCGACTCAGTTTCGTAACAATATCTTATGACCACACTCCTGAATTATTCTGGTGATAACTACAAAATGTAAGTCTCAGATAACAGATGAATTGATAATTTCCATAACATTACACTAAGATTCAATCACGAAGAGCTTCAAAGTAGAGAAAATGTAGGTTCTAAATTTTTAGACTTTTTCGTTGTTATCACTAAAACTAAACTAAACTAAAAGGGTTTTTTCATCGAAAAAACTGATTTGTTACTTCAGAATCGTTCAGAATTCTTATCCTTACCAAGCTACAATAAGAGTGTTTTTTGCACACAGACTCTCTCATCTGGTAGCAAATTTATTGCCCTTTCTGAATGTGTGGTCAAATTTGATGAGACTACAAGGAAAACTGAATAATGATTTTTTTAGAAGAAAAACTTGAAATTTTTCGTGAAATCAAGAAATGTTAAATTGAAGAATAACCGTTAACATTTCGACCATGTGTTATATATGACATTTTTTGTTACAAATCGCTTGTATAATCACCTCTCGAAGTTTGTCCACTTTAAAAGTAGACACCCTGTATATGCAATTCGAAAAACATTTATTTTTATCTGTTACTATGCGTAATTACTATATGGCGATAAAAAGTTATACTGAACGGAATACGTCAAAGAATGAATAAGTAACTAGATTCCTTGCAAAATCTCAATTACCTGCATGCGCTTTTAGAATGGTTAGGGAAATTGAGTTTGAATGAAATAATTACAAATATTAGGTTTGTTCCACTCGCACAATCGCGCAATCATTTGAATGAAGCATCATCGGAATTTTAATTTCACCTCTGTTTGAAAGTCCCTAATATGGAAATATGGATTGAAAACAAAAACTTGAAACTTACTCAACTGTTAGGTCCTGATACCTACATATCTATGTATTCATATTTTGTTTATTAAATGAGCCATCTCACTGACCACGAACAATTATAGTTTTCTTTTGCATTTCTTTATGAGTCTAATAGCACTTTTTCGACCATTACATTTTTTTCTCAAATTAATAGTTTTCGAAACAAGCCAAAATGTCATCTATTGTGGAACATTGTTGCGAACTGTCGGTGATATCTTCACTAGGAAATAATTTTATCAAAAAAACTTACTGATTCGTGAGTCATAGTAGTATCGAATCTCAATACCTGCCATCTAAGAATTTCTTTATTATTATAGGTAACTGTTGAGTAACTAATACTACTCAAAGTTCAAGACGAACACATTTAATATTTGTAATATACTTGTGCAGCAGAGAAAATCGGAGGAATCATTAATGAAATTCATGTTTTTTGAGATAATCCCTTGAATTCATTCATAAGAAGTACCCGTGAATACTAAAAAATTAATGTACTCTTATGCCTACAAGAATAATTTAGCATTGCTCAATTATCTACAGAGAATAATGTGTGCTAAATGAATTAGCACGTACGTTTTCAGACATGAGATTGTATAATGTTCGAAAACTTTAGAAATATTCAAGTATCTAAGTATATGAGTGCATGATAACTCCAAACTGGTAAAATTCACAACAAAAATTAGAAAAAAAAACAAACGTTCTGTAAGAGGCCTTTACGCTCTTGTAATTCAAATCAGAAAATCTCGATAACAACATAAAGTTTCATTATGAACATTTAGTTATTCAGATTTCCTGATCAAACATAGATCCTACACTTTTTAAATCCTTTCCAGAAATTTCGTGTTTACGGTAACAAAATTGCAATCAACAAGGTTTACGTCTTGGACAGCAAATTCGAACAATGAGCATTTCATGAGACCGATACAAACTGTTCTCAAGATATTCGAATTTGAATGATCATTTTCCCAATTTGAACAGGCTAGCAAAAACATCAAGTCCTCATATCGTTTTTTGACCCGAATATAAAATTTAAATCTATCTGGTATAATGTCTGAAAATTTCGAAAAGCGAATGAGTATAAATCCGAAGTTATTGAAGCAATTATGTCATCTCTGAACTGAACCTCCCGAAATCTTCAGTCTTCAGCAATAAACTGCAGTATTTTGTCTTCCACAATAATATTCCTGCATGATGAGACAAAAAATGATAAAATAATATTTTTTCCACTTTGACGCGTTCATTATAACTGTTTCTGATCACTAATGATACTTTTGTTGTAACAACTCACCAGAATAGGCAAAAATCGCCGAATTCGGGAAAGGATAACAATAATTCCAAACCTCTTGATTCTCCTAAAAATTCACGGTAAACTAATCACGTTACATTTTCACTCACTATCGTGCTAATCAGGAGTAGCATAATGTATTGATGTTCATAACAAAGCTGATCTGTTTTTGTTTGATCTACACTTATCCACTAAAACATTCCAAGATCAATAAGTAACATTCCCCTACTCACCTTTTTGAGCTTCAAGTCAACAAACAAAGAACCTCATACCGATGTAGTATAAAGACAAAAGTATTTACAACGTGAACAATTGTAACGATGCAGATTTTTGGATTAAGATAAGGATAAGTTGATCTACTTTCAATAATACCTTATCAAGAATCCGAAAAACTCAAGACGTGCGATAAATATGGTACCTATCCTGTACGTTTATGATAGTACTTCTTCAATTTTTAATTTTTTACGCGCTTGTAACTAGGACAGAGGGCACTATTATTTCGTAGATTTTCAACTGTAATCCAGGTATCAAACTATCATTTTGTTCTGTTGAATACACTTGAAAGGAAACCAGAGACGTATCCGATTCTGTTACGCAGATTAATCTTTAAGCTGAAGTACTTTTTGCTTAGGTTTATGTAAAACATGTTCTGGATAGTTTGATCAGTCACGTTTCCACTAATATTCAAAAATATGCATTATTGTATCAAATCTATCCATTCAATCAATTTACTACGTTAAAAAAATGCAATCCTTTGTTGTAAGTATTGAATTTTTCTAACGAAGTCAAGCAAAATTTGAAAATGTCGGTATCCAAATGAGATATCTAATTATACTGGTAGCTTGAACATTCACCGTGGTCCTCAAAATAGGTTAGAACATTTGTAAAAAATGCCAAGTAATTCAGGAAATGGTCATGATTTCCCAACTCTTCAACAAGTATGTTTAGGTGAAACGTGACTAAGATTCTTTTGAGTCCGTCGAAAGACCGACAACCTCTCGGATAGCTAAGGACTCAAAATCATTGTGCGAATAGGTATTCATTCACAGATTTTATAGAATATTATGGGAGTTGAGT
>JACDNR010000300.1:0-33256 GCA_013421045.1 Propylea japonica | reverse complement strand
TTCATTTCTTTTGCTATCTGAATCATTGATAGTCTGCGACCGAATAACAAACCATTACTTAGATCCACGTTGGCGGCTATTACTTAAATGGGCTTAATCGTTATGTGCCCTTAAGTTCCCTAAATTGATACCGTCCAATACAATACAGACTTCCACACACAGTGAATCTTCTCCATTAGTTTTTTTCGAATGGCTTAATTATTGGAAATTATCGCTGGGTAAAAGCAGGTATGTCATAAAAACTAGTAGTCCACAGTCTCATTTACATTGATGCTATGTTAATATCGACGAAAGTGCCGTTGAAGTGTTTTTACATAGGAATTTTTTGATACTTGTAATGGTCATGCCTTAAGAATGTGGGGTTAATGATTGCGGAGGACTTGCAGAAAGTTGATATTTTGTGTAGTCAGATCATTATTCTTATTTTTCGCGTTCCATATCTAATGTGAAAAGTTGGTGAAAGAATTTCATAGACAGGATGTCTGTAAACGAATGCTACACTCTAAAAAAAATCCCGGTGTAAATGTAATACTAAACTATCAAGCATATTTTTCCTTTTTTATATCACAATTTTATCATTTTTATCGAAATTATGAGAATAATTAATAATATAGTGTTCAGTGGTGTGATTCATGAAACACATTATCACAAACAGAAACAAAATCAAGAATTAATAGAAAAATATTTGAAAAAACCACTGTGTTTATCAGCTTTTAACACCAATGTTACAAACAAATTGCTCCATAAATCAGAAAATCATCTCTTGGGTGAAAAATAAACTGCATGTTGGAAGTTTCAAATAATAATTCCACAGAAATGATCAGGTGTTACTTCTGAAGCTTGTAGAACAAAAAAGCACCTAGAAGTGTTTTTTGGCCAAATCATATTTCAAAATTTATACCAACTGAATCAAAATAAGCACCAAAAATATGAAAAACCCATACGTTTACTTTAGGTTGTCTTCAGTATTTTACATGGTTGTCAGATATTGCCAAATTATGAGCGGTCACACAGTTAGAAACCATGGTGTCTGATGAACTGATTATTCCAATCGAATACCTTGGCAACAATGTTAATAGCAATAGTTCAATTCTTGGCGGCTCTACAAAGAGTCCTAGGCTAGTCAAATCAGGACTTGCCAATGGTTTCACCTTCTTATCTATTTCTGTTCTTGTATGTTCCTTTGTGATGATGAATCGAAGTGTGTGAAATAATTGAGGTGAGAAAGTGAAATGCGTGAAAATTTGTTTTGGATATAGAGAAAATTCTTTCCCTGATGATTCGAGGACAAAATCTGATCTTTTTTCAAGCTAGTTGAAGATCCTTTCCTTAGAGTATTTTTGGGAGATACCTCTACTGTCAACCCCTCACTTGTCTACCATCAGGTACCTACATATCTATCTGTTCATATTATATTTATCAGTGTAAAGACAATATATTTTTATCAACAGGAAAATGTTTTTTGTTTTGGCAACAAATATTGTTGTAATCTTCATTGTGAATGAAAATTGAATTGTTTTAAAAACTGCACAGCAAACGAATATTACACTAAAAGATTTTAATGAATAACAATTGCAGAACAAAAGATTAACATAGGGAGTAAGTACTTAGCTACATAATAATTAATAATTATGGGTTCATGAGCATTTAGCTTCGAAAGAACCTATGTATTAAATATCTGATATTCAACTCGCTGATTGCATTTCTTAATTTCAGATATAATTTGTCATTTCTCATCTCAACTAAGTCAGTGCTGAATAGCACCGAACAGGTTATTGCAACCTCACTAAGCTAGTGCAATTAAGACTGAAACGGTGCGATTTCACACCGAAAACCGATCTACTCGTATATTATTTCACACAATAAATTGTGAAAATAACTGAGTCAGTGTCAAAACACACTGTATGATCATTTGAGATCACACCGCTCTAGTGTGATTTAACACCAAACAAGGCAAAGTCGCAAAGAACCGAATGAAAATCACACTCGCTTCAGTATTAAAGTTGATTATTTATATGAAAAAAGCAACTTCTTTGAAATTATGAAAACACACCAGAAAATTTTCGAACGTCGTGTTATTTTAGAAGGTGCGAAATAACACCAAAAAATCAGGACCTCTGAGGAAATACGGCTGGTGTCAGCGGGGTTGGCTGGTGTTCAAAATTTCTTAGAGTGTAGGGTCTAAGGGAGATGATTCCTAGATGAGACTAAACAGGGGTAGTACATATAATTTTTTTTTGATCGACCTCCCTTCCAAGATGCAGCCTTTGGAAGGCGATGACGAGTTGATAGTTTTCAATTTTTCTTAGAAGTCCTAAAAAACACTGAGTCATAAAACTTACTCAATATCATTCATTAGGTAGATGTTACTCACACAATTTTTTTGATCCCATAACTTTATAATTAGGGGTTGAAAATAATAATTCCCTATGATTTTTCTTGAAAATTTGTTTTTGTGAAATAGATTTTTGAAAAAAAATTTTTCTTATGCTTCTCATTCTGTTCTGGAGAAAAATGTCTCTTGCAAAATTTCGATACAGTCGATACTTTTTTCGTATAGAAAAAATTTAAAAGCAGTATAATCACTGTTCAGCATTTCATCGTTGTCCTATAGAATGAATATTCTAAGAGTTTTTATTCTGTGAAATTGAAATGTTATGGCTATACTTTTTTTCCGAAATTGTTTCTTAAACCCTCGTAAAGATTTATTGAACTCCTGTCATAAAAATACAATATTTCAACATTCATTCTATGGAACACTTATACGATGAAATGGAATGAACATCGATCATAACTGCTTGAAAGTTTTCATTTTTTCCGAGAAAAGTATCGACTGTATCGAAATTTTCCATGAGACTTTTTTAACCTAAATTGAATGGAAAACCATAAGAGAATTTTATTTTTCGAAAATCTATTCCACGAAAACAATTTTTGAACGAAAATCATAGGAGCCTAATAATAAAGTTATGAGATCTAAAAAAATTGTGAGTAACATCTACCTACTTAGTGCTTCATATTATGTATATTTTTATGACTCAGTGTTCTTGAAAAGCCGTAATAAAAATTTAAAACTGTCAACTCGTCATCGCCTTCCAAAGGCTGTATCTTGGAAGTGGCATCGATTTCGAAAGAAATTTATATGAACTACCCCTGCCTTTTTTCACCGAGAAATCGTCTCCCAAAATTCCTCGCATTTGTTTACAAACACCCTGTATATTCGATTGAATGGGTGCTTATGGGGAAAATTATATGTATTCTGTATAACTATCTGGCCCGGTGTACGTTAGTTACATTATAATGATGAATAAATGTCATTGAATGAAGGTTCATGTGGAAAATATACAACAATTAAAATCATTCCATATTAAACTCATACTTTGGAACTAATATTGTCCTCGTCCATAGCAAATATAAGGAAATGGTATCAAACAAACTGGTTGATTTCAATCGATAAATATTATTATCTGTTACTAACAATGTTTTATATTTACTTGAAAACGGCGCTATACAAGAAGAAAAGGCAGAAGAAATTTTTGGTCACAAATTCAACAAAGAGTTCAAAAAGTTTTCTTAATTGGAAATATTTCAGTGGCTTACCACTTTTTCGGTCTGTTTTTAAATGAAACAACACCCTGTATCTTGTAAACAATGTTTTTCCGTAACTAAATTTATGGGAACCTTTTTTCACAAAATGATCTGGGGAATCACTCCGTTCATTTTTTCCTTATGTGTTATTGTAACTGAATGACAAAGAAGAAAATTTATTCAACACACAGAGTGAATTTTTTTCATTGGTTTTTTTTTCGAATGGCCTAATTATCGGAAATCAGAAAACCAATTTTCAAAGCACTTTTTCCACTCCGATTGAGACACAAAACATGGTTTTTGAATGCTTCAACAGCATCTTCTGGCGACGAAAATCGTTGACCACGCATTTTTTTCTTGATGTTCGGGAATAAAAAGAAGTCATTGGGTGCCAAGTCAGGGCTGTACGGCAGATTACCATCAATTCGACGTTTTGGCCGGTCAAAAGGCGCTGGTTTGAGCCGATTTGTGAGAGCTCGCATTGTCATGGTGCACAATGATTCATCTTATCTTGTTCGTTTTTCGAATTTATCCGAAGACTTAAGGTAAACAAATGGTGGTGTACCACTCAGAATTGACCGTCCTACGTTCCACTAAGGGCACTGTGGCCACATGACCAGTTTTGCCGAAGAAACAGGCGACCATTTGCTTCGAAGTGCTTCTTCCACGAACAACTTTCGTTGGATTTGGCTCGTCTTGGAAGACCCACACGGTCGATTGCTGTTTTGTTTCGGGCTCATACGCATAGATCCATGATTCGTCACCTGTAACGATCTTATAAACGTCTTTTGAAGCACCGCGATCGTATTTTTTCAGCATTTCTCTACACCAATCCACAGAGCCTTTTTTTAAGCGATTGTCAAATTGTGCGGGATCCAACGAGAACAAACCTTTTTTACGGCCAGGTGTTGATGCAATATAGAATGTATGCTGGTGGGAGAAATGCCTAGGCATGCCTCTATCTCACGGTATGTCACATGACGGTCTTCCATTATCAGATCACGTACGGCATTGATGTTTTCTGGCAGAACGGCTGTTTTTGGACGACCTTCACGGAATTCGTCTTTGAGCGAGCGTCGGCCACGATTTAATTCGTTGTACCAGTTTTTCACAGTGCTATAGGATGGTGCTTCATAGTCATACAAAGATTTAAGTTCATCGATGCACTCTTGTCGTGATAATCCACGTCGAAAGTTGTGAAAAATGATCGCACGAAAATGTTCACGAGTTAATTCAATTTTTTTGCTGAATTGATTTTTTCAAGTCACTGTAAACAATTGCACCTGGCAACACTTAGTGATGCCTAGGCCAGAAATATATATAGCAGCCTCTCGTTTTCGATACCTGTCATACCTTAAGAATTTTGGAATAATGATTGAGTAAAGGAATGTATGCAGAAATTTGATGACATTTGAGATACTGAATTTATTTAGAGTTCACAAGTATGATATGTCGAAATTTATTTAATTGAGCCTTAGAGCAACGTATTTCTCAAAAATTTCAGGTGAGTTTACCTGAATCATTTTCGAGTATATAGTCTTGGAAGTTCTGAAATCAATTAAAGAGAAAAAAAAATTTGAAAATCCCTCAGCAGGTATTCTGACCGATCGTTCTTTTGTGGAGCAAGAAGACTTACGAAAATTTGCATGATCATTCACTTACATCCAATTTACTCAGTTCCATTTTAATCGGAATTTTTTTCATTGGAATATAAAATTTTTTCTTCGATATTATGATGGAAGATTCAAAATTTCAGCTCGATCGAATTCACAAATCTCTTTCAGAAACCATCGAGATATTCAGGAAACAAAAGTCCGGAATTTTAGTAGATTATTATTTTTGCGGCCACGTGCAAAATACGAATAGGGAACCTCATGCAAAATGTTGTGGCCATAGTGTTACTAGAACCATCGAAATATTGAAAAAATCCTCATATTTCTAAAAAAAGATATCGTATTCTTGTGAAATTTTTAGCTAAAGGATCGCATAATCAGAACGGAAGAATTGATTTTTTTTCCTATTATCAATTTCTCGAATTTAGAATTAAATTAATATTGAATTGAATTCTAAATTCGAAAAATGTATAATAGAGAAAAAATAAATTTTTTCGTTCTGATTATGCGATTCCCTAGAAATTTCACTCGAATCGGATAATTTTTTGTAAAGATTTGAGGATTTTTTCCCGATATTTCGATGGTTCTGTTAACACTATGGCCACAACATTTCGTATGAAGTTTGTTATTAGCATCTTGCACAAGGCCGCAAAAATAATCTAATTATATTCCGGACTTTTGTTTCCTGAATATCTTGATGGTTTTTCCAAGAGCCAGCACAGGATGAGAAACATAAATCGCGAAAACATCTAAAATCAAAAAGAAAGAAAATTGCGTATCTAGCAAATCGCATTCTGATCCTTGCCTTCGTACATCGACATAAAAATAGCATTCGAATAGATCCAAATGTTGTAACTAAATAGAAATCTGTCCTAGCAGAAGTACAGAATGTCGACCGAACGAAATTCGAACTAAAAACCTACAACACGAATTAAATTGAAATTCAATGCCTCGTAAAGAACTGATTCCAGCACAAAACGATTCCTCGTCGAGTTTAGAACGAAATCGCATTATTCGAATACCGTAAGGTAATACAACTACTGCATCGGAAACTACCGAAGTCCCGAGTCTATATTGCATAATGGTGGAAAATTGAAGATTTCTGTGATATCAGTGTAGGGCTCATTGAAGGACTGAATTTTCCTGGAAATTATTGATGAATCTGCTGTTCAATAATGCATGAAACTCGTCCCGATTATGATGATTGGAAAAATTGAATGGACATATTGATTGGACAAGTTTGATTTGTTGTTAGTGCAATACTCATTTTGTATTAATTTGACTCGATTTTCTTGAATGTCAGACAGAATAGTCATAGAAGGTTGGCTTGCGTGTGATTTGTGTGTGGGTTTTTATGGAAGTTTAATAATATACCGATTTATTACACGTGTTTTGAAAAAGAGCGAAGTGATATTGAAGAAATGCTCATTACTTAGATATGATTGATTGACCCAAGGGATGCATTTACCAATGAGTTATTCTCTCGTGAGTAGCCCCGGTAAACGATAGAATCAGTCTGTGACCTGGATACAATAAAAGTGCTTCAGTCATATCTGCTAATCATCGACCTCTGCTCTAATCAGTATTGGTGATACTTAAGATGAAGACAACTGTATTATGAAGACATTAGGCGGTTCTTTTTCTTCCCCTTCTATTTCAAACGGACATCAGTACCTTCAATGCCATCTGATTAACATTGTCATTACAGATTATACCCTCCTTAAATTGTCTGATTCGACAGACTTAAGTAAATCTTTCTATGGCTGGAATATCAGTTTGAAGTCTTGTTTTAAGTTTTTTTAGGGTACTAACTTCTTGTTTTGAAAATCTTATAGTGCCTTTCCTACTTCTGGCTCTCTTAGGGGCCCATCTGTATAACTGATAAAATAGTTCCTGCAAGAGCGACTTATGTTTGTAATTAATAAACTTTGATTTTTAAAATGCTTTATTGACTATTGACCAAAGTGGACAATGTTGAAGTCACAATATTCAATACAATATTGCCTTATCTAATCTAATTAACATAGCAAGTAAAATAGTATTTCCCTACTATGGGATAGTTCCTGGTTTGGTAAAACAGGAGTCAGCAAAATATATATATTATAAGAATACAGGGAGAATCCAACATATATTACTTATAACTAGCACTCTAACGTTTTCGCACTTTCTTTATCTCGAAGTCTATTTTTATTGCATAATGGTGGAAATTTTTTTTATGATATCTGTGTAGGGTTCATTGAAGGATTGAACATTCCAGGAAATTATTGATGAATCTGCTGTTCAATAATACATGATAGGTACTAGTCCCGATTATGATGATTGGAAAAATTGATAAGGCAAATCAATTGGAAAAGTTTGAGTTGTTGTTAGTGCAATAATCATTTTGTATTAGTTTGACTCAATTTTCTTGAATGTCGGAATAGTCATAGAAGGTTGGCTTGCATGTGAGGGTTTGTGTGGGTTTTTGTGGAAGTTTAATATACCGATAAGTTACACGTGTTTTGAAAAGAGGCGAAGTGATATTAAACAATTACTAATTACTTAGATATGGTTTAATGAGGTATGATGAGATCATTTTTTTCTATACCACTACAAACTCTGAAGGCAGTCGATTACTTTTCTAGTAGATATAGTTTTTATTACAGTTATCCTTTCGAGCAGAATGAACCTAGTAAGCACCA
Source organism: Propylea japonica (assembly GCA_013421045.1). Taxonomy (NCBI): domain Eukaryota; kingdom Metazoa; phylum Arthropoda; class Insecta; order Coleoptera; family Coccinellidae; genus Propylea; species Propylea japonica. Next base: position 25,377 of record JACDNR010000300.1, on the reverse strand, counting down.
ACAATTCGATTGGCTTTATACAGGGTGTTTCATCATAAACTAGACAAACATATATTTTCGAATATGAAAACAGAATTGTAAATTATCGAATGGTTTCGTTACTACAGTCATTCAAATGTTTCGTTCAGACCTCTGATATAATGAAAAAAAATTTGTTTTGAGTTCTAGAGTCAAAATAATTGAATTATTGGCATGTCCAAAAATTCTAGATGAATTTATACAAAAAAAATCAGTGAAACTTAGTTGGGACTCGAACCGACGTAGGTATTAAATAGGGAAATGGCACTGTTCTAAGGATAATAATATTCGTTGCCAGGGAACGGTAGTTCGTAGTTCATAGAGTTTGACTACTGGCTAAATTATATTCACTGAAATTCAAATACCAGTCCAACTCTATGAACTACGAACTACCGTTCCCTAGCAACGAATATTAATATCCTTAGAACAGTGCCATTTCCCTATTTAATACCTACGTGGATTCGAGTCCCAACTAAGTTTCGCTGATTTTTTTTGTATAAATTCATCTAGAATATTTGGACATGCCAATAATTTAATTATTTTGACTCTAGAACTCAAAACAATGTTTTTTTCATTATTTCAGAGGTCTGAACGAAACATTTGAATGACTGTAGTAACGAAACCGTTCGATATTTTACAATTCGGTTTTCATATTCGTGATTGATAATTCAGGTAGTACAATTGTACAAAATTTCATCCATTTCGAGTGAAATTTTTTCATCGCTGTAGACATGTAAAAAAAAATTTGTGTTCGATTTTGGAAAAAGTTTGTCACAGAAATTCTTAGAACATTGTGTTCTTTCAGAAAACAAATTTCAATTTGACAACCGCAAAAAAAAATTTGGAACATTGTAGGTCTTCCGCCATTTCGTGAATTTTTTTCGGAGTTCGTCAACTTTTCTGAATAGAGAACCCAAAAATACTGAGATTTGACCAAAAACCGTTACTTTAAGTATTATACATAACTGACCACACTCATTAGAATCTTGCTCAAAAATTACGTTTGACACCCTATATCTCGCTTATGCTTCGAAAACGGGATATATTGTGTAAGGCAAAAATGATTCTCCCGATGTCCTCTACACGAAAATATATGTTTGTCCAGTTTATGATGAAACATCCTGTATGTGTTCACTAGTGATCAATATAACCCACAGATATTGGGGTTTTCATCATTGATTTTCTAAATATGGTATCTCAGGATACACTGACCCTTAAGTAGCCCGGGTGGACAGTGCAAGGAGTCTGATCTGAATCCAGTGCTTCTGTCATGTTTGCCAATCATCGATATCTGCCCTCATCAGTTGGTATTGTTAATACTTAATATGGAGACAACTTTCTCAGGAGCTTCTTTATCGACTCCTTCAATTCTGAACAGCAATCAGGGACTTCAGTGCCACCTGACTAACAATGTCAATATAAATTCAACCTTAGTGGTGGAAAATTGAAGATAAGTGATAAGTATGATATCTGTGTAGGGCTCATTGAGGGATTGAAATTTACTCATTTTGTATTAATTTGACCCTAATTTCCTTGCATGTCAGAATAATCATAGTTTGGCTTGATGCGTCCGAGGATTTGTGTGGGTTTTTATGGAAGTTTAAAAATATACTGATTAGTTATACGTTATTTGAAGTATAAGACAAGTGATAAAAATCATTTGCTGATTACTATTTCAGAAACTACAATAAAACTTTTAAGACAGTTACTTGCTAGGTTTGCTTACCAGTTACCTTAGTTTCAGATGATGAGACTTATTCCAAATCTGCAGATTTCGAAGTAGTCGGTGCTGTCGAGAATTCTGTGAAAACTGTCAAGAATTCATTTAGAAAGGCATTTGTGGATAAACGCTCTAACACTGTAGACGTGAACACAATTCTATGCCGTTTCTATTAAATAGTCGCACAACAAAACACTGTACAACCCGATAGACTCCTGTAAAGTTAATTTTTGGTCGTGAAATCAGAACAAGATTAGATGTAATGTTGTTGTATATAAACCAGAATATAGTAATTTGAGAAATAGAGTTCTGGTAGCACAAAGAAATGAAAAAAAATAATTTAAAGATAACAATCATGTAGGATTCAAAATAGGTGATCGTATTTCAGCAAAGGCTTATAGGAATCCTAATAAACCAAGTTGGATCGAAGGTGTTATTATAAAAAAAATTGGAAAAGCGACTTTTAGTGTTAATATTCCAGAATTAGAAAAGACTTGGAAACGTGATATCTATGTGGGATTTATTGGAGGTCTGAACTGGGAAATTATTGATGAATCTCCTGTTCAAAAATTGATGATACTCGGTCCGATTATGGCAATTGAAAAAATTGAATGGGCATATTGATTGGACAAGTTTGATTTGTTGTTTGTGCAATACTCATTTCGTATTGATTCGACTCAATTTCCTTGTATATCAGAATGGTCATAGATGTAAAGCTTGCGTGAGCGGATTTTTATGAAAGTCTAATGATTCACCGATTAGTTACACGTGTTTTGAAAAAGAAGCAAATTTATACTAAGCAATTGCCGATTACTTAGAATTGATTCGATGAAATATGATTTATTGGCCCAATGCATTCATTTATCAATGAGGTCTTTTTCTTTTCCCTTTTTCTATATCACGGATTTCAAGCTTCGAAGGCAGTTGATTATTTTCATAGAGGATATAGTTGGGAGTCCTAGTTGCGAATGCGGAGAAGCAGAGGAGACAAAAGAATATCTGATAAATTATTGTCTCAGATTTGAATTTCAGGATGGCTTAAGGGCTAAACATGAAATTACTGAGTCGTTCTTCAAAATAGATATCGAACTCAAATCACTAAGTGCGTGCTCTTATACACATTCACACATTCACCCTATATCTATTTAAAATTCAGTTCTTAATCAAGACTGTGACAATCATGATTACTCAAAAACATTTTTATACTCTGCTAGATCTTCAATAATCCAACAAATCGTTGGTTTCCATTTAGAGAGCAAACATCTAACTATAATTATACGCCCTCTATTAAATTCACTTTAAGACCTTGAATCGTAAGCGCGTAAAACTTTGACTACGTATGTAACTAATTTCCTGTGTACCGAAATAACAAAGACATTTCGTTGGATTCCATTAGTTGACATCATTTATGAACAATGAACAGATTAAGAGTAGATCCCAAGGCCCAAAGTGGCTTTGAGTACCCTGCCCTACATTTTATTTATTAATCATCTCGGAGAAACACTTAGTTCATTCGTTTCCTTTAAGAATCCATTATCTTCTTATATTTCCCACAAATAACGTTTATACGGTCCTGCTAATGCCTCTCCTCTCGGATTTTAAGCTCAAAGCGAACCCTTTTTGATGGTTCAGTTACGACAATGAAAGCATTTAAAACTTAATAAGCCCGCTTTGTTGCAACGCAAAAAGCCTTATGATGGAAAGGGAAATGAAGATTCGTAGCTACATGAGCTGAATTTCCTCTAGTACGAGCGAGTAGTGCAAATACTTTTTAGGGAGTGGAGATTAGCTCTGAAAGAGGTAGATATTTGATGATCAGTTTTAACAGGAAAAAGAATTCAGAGTTTGAAAAATATTACAAACACGTAAAATTCTACTTATTAAAAAAAGATCGATTTTATGAATTCATATGAATTCACACCAAACTGATTCTTCTTACATCATCTAGGTTTCCCAAAATGAATCACATTTTTCATTATTCCCAAAACCGTCGAAATTTTCAGAAGCGACTGCACTGATTGCCGTGTAATCTTCAACATTATTTCAAAGAAGGTGCTGACCTCTAAACTCAATTAATTTCTGAGGTATTCCTGCAACACTTTCAATACACGACATCAAGTGAAAAGTCCAGTGATCTACTCACGATCATCATTGGCGTCCAGTGATCATCGAGCATTGATTCTACCGCCGAAGCTAATGCACTTCATCAATATCTTTCTACGGATAATCTCATTCGAAACAAGCGAAACAGAATGAAGAATGAATTAATTCATGTTATAAAAGCACAAGCGAAACAAGTAAAACTGAACCCACCAATGTAATGAACAAATTGAAATAATATTTAAATATGAGAAGTACTTTGTTAGATCAGCATTAAACACTCAAGATACAGGGTGTCTGTAAACAAACGTGAGGGACTTAAGGAGATGATTCCTCAATAAAAATAGACAGAGGTAGTTCATATAATTTTTTTTTCCTAATCGACCTCCCTTCCAAGATACAGCCTTTGGAAGGCGATGACGAGTTGACAGTTTTTAATTTTTTCAGGAATTCTAAAAATACTGAGTCATAAAACTATATATTATATGATTCATTAAATAGATGTTACTCATACATTTTTTTTGATCCCATAATTTCATTATTAAGGGTTGAAAATAACAACCCCTTATGATTTTCCTTCAAAATTTGTTTTCGCCGGATAGATTTTCGAGAAATAAAATTCTCTTATGGTTTCCCATTTAACTCTGGAAAAAAAGTGTGTTGCAAAATTCCCATACTTTTCTCGGAAACTATAAAAACTTACAAGCAGTTATGATCACTGTTCATTCCATTTCATCGTATGTTCCATAGAATGAATATTCTAAGATATTGTTCATGATTAAAATTGGTTTTGGCTGGAGGGAAACTATTTTTTATGATGTATTCTACAATTTTCAGTTTCGGAAGAGTTCGGCTTTTTCAATAAATATTTTGAAGTAATAAAATAAATTACTCAGTTATAAAAATTGTAGTATCCTCGAAGGGAAGTCGATTTCTAAAAAAATTTATTGAAACTATCCCTGCTTATTTTCATCATGGAATCATCTCCAAAGTCCTTCGCACTTGTTTACAGACACCCTGTATTATCAGGGCTGATCTAAGTGAAAGTCAACCTGCTATTTAAAATCACAACCAAAAAGATTGCATGATTGAAGTCACTGGATAATCACGTACAACCTTTAGTCGATAAACAAAACGGTCTATTGAAGTTCTTTTTGAACCAAATCAAAAATAAACTCAACTAGGATAAACTGATAAGCAAAGCTCACCTTACATGCTAAGAGTAACTCAGGATTAAGTAGAGTGAAGCTTTCATAATATGGAAAAATGAAAAACCGAAACTTATAAAATAAAGAGATAAAGCTTTTCGCTGAAATATTCATTTGTCAATCATCTGTATATCTCAAAAACATCTGGGGTGTCATAATGAGATCCAGTTTGGAGATGAATGAACGATTCCAAATATAGTTTGAATGAAGAATACTCTCAAGAAATTTGTCAAGATCAATGAATCAAAAGCACCAGTTCACACCAAACTGGTTCTTCTTACATCATCAACATTTCCTTAAATGGATCCATTTTTCATTAATTCTAAAACCACCAAAATGTTCAAAAGGGATTACACTAATCGCCGTGTAATCTTCAACATTATTTCTAAGAAGGTGCTGACCTCCAATCTCAATTACTTTCTGAGGTAGGTATTCTGCTTACATTTTCAATTTATGAAATGAGGTGAAAAGTCCAGTAATCTACTCACGATCAACATTGACTCTTTCGCCGAAGATTATTCCTTTTATGAATATCTTTCTAAGGATGAAACTTGATCTCATTCGAAAGAAGCTCTACCATAAGATAAACTAAAACGTGGAAAATTAAAGGATGCAACTTTTATGTCAATCCCAGAAATACTCATTAGGTAATCATTAATAGATCTCAAGTCCATCTGGGCTTCAATATCAAGATCATGTTTGAAAAATATCACAAGAACTGAAAATGCAGTGAATCAAAAAATAGATCCATTTTATGTAGTCAGATAAATGATTCCTTTTAAATTTCGTTTTGAAAACCTGAAATGTCACTCCAACTTGCAAGAATTTTCTCTATATCAGTGACTAAAAAGCACCATTTCACACCAAACTGGTTATTCTGACATCATCAACGTTTCCAAAATGAACCACATTTTTCATTGATCCCAAAACCACCGAAATGTTCAAAAGCGATTGCCGTGTAATCTTCAACATTATTTCGAAGAAGATGCTGACCTCTAAACTCCTTAGATACACGAAATCAAGTGAAAAGTCCAGTGATCTACTCACGATCAACATTGACTTGATCATTGATTCTAAGTTTCTCCGAAGATTAGTCCCCTTATCAATATCTTTATACGGATAAAACTTGATCTCATTCGAAACAAGCTCTACCATAAGATGAAGTAAAACGTGAAAAATTAAAGGATGCCACTTTTATGTCCATCCTGGAAATACACATTAGGTAATAATTTATAGGTCTCAAGTCCATCTAGGCTTCAATATTAATATCAAGTTTGAAAAATATCTCAAAAACTCAAAATTCAGTGAATCAAAAAATAATCCGATTTTATGTAGCCAGATAAATGATTCCTTTTAAATTTCGTCTTAAGAATTTGAAATGTCGCTTCAACTCGAAAGAATTATTTCTAGATCAGTGACTCTAAAGCACCAGTTCACACCAAAGTGGTTGTTCTGACATCATCAACGTTTCCAAAAATGAACAACATTTTTCATCGATCCCAAAACCACCAAAATGTTCAGAAGCGATTACATTAATTGTTGTGTAATCTCATGGGCGGATTTACGGGGGGGGGTAATGGGAGTAATTACACCCCCCATGAATATCGAAAACCGAAATAAAAGTTACGCAACGTGGTGCATATATTTTAATTAGTTTGTTTTTTTTACTAATATTACTTTACTTCTATTTTTTCTTATTATATTATTCCTCCTAAATATTTTGTTTAAATTTTTTTGAAGTTTTGAACCTGATCTAACGATCTTGAATCATTACTACCCCCCCCATGAAAAAAGCTATATCCGCCCTTGTGTAATCTTCAACATTATTTCAAAGAAGGTGCTGACCTCTAAACTCAATTAATTTCTGAGGTATTCCTGTAACACTTTCAATACACGAAATCAAATGAAAAGTTCAGTGATCTACTCACGATCATCATTGGATTCAACATTGATTCTATCGCCGGAGCTAATTCCCTTCATTAATATCTATCTACGGATAAAACTTGATCTTATTTGGAACAAGCTCTACCATAAGATAAACTAAAACGTGGAAAATTTAAGGATGCAACTTTTATGACAATTCCAGTAATACTCATTAGGCAGTCATTTAGAGGTCTCGAGTCCATTTGGGTTTCAATATTAAGGTCAAGTTTGAAAATATCACAAAACCTCAAAATTCAGTGGATCAAAAAATAGATCGATTTTATGTATTCAAAAAAAATGATTCCTTTTAGAATCTGAAATGTCACTCCAACTCGCAAGATTTTTCTCTAGACCAGTTCACACCAAACTGGTTGTTCTGACATCATCAACGTTTCCCAAAATGAACCACATTTTTCATCGATCCCAAAACCACCGAAATGTCCAGAAGCGATTACACTAATTGCCGTGTAATCTTCAACATTATTTCAAAGAAGATGCTGACCTCTAAACTCAATTAATTTTGAGGTATTCCTGTAACACTTTCAATACACGAAATCAAGTGAAAAGTCCAGTGATCTACTCACGATCATCATTGGCTTCACCATTGATTCAATCGCCGAAGCTAATTCCCTTCATTAATATCTGTCTACGGATAAAACTTGATCTTATTTGGAACAAGCTCTACCATAAGATAAACAAAAACGTGGAAAATTAAAGGATGCAAGTTATATGACAATTCCAGTAATACTCATTAGGCAATCATTTAGAGATCTCGAGTCCATTTGGGTTTCAATATTAAGGTCAAGTTTGAAAATATCACAAAACCTCAAAATTCAGTGGATCAAAAAATAGATCGATTTTATGTATTCAAATAAATGATTCCTTTTAGAATCTGAAATGTCACTCCAACTCGCAAGAATTTTCTCTAGACCAGTTCACACCAAACTGGTTGTTCTGACATCATCAACGTTTCCCAAAATGAACCACATATTTCATTGATCCCAAAACCACCAAAATGTTCAGAAGCGATTACACTAATTGCCGTGTAATCTTCAACATTCTTTCAAAGAAGGTGCTGACCTCTAAACTCAATTAATTTTGAGGTATTTCTGTAACACTTTCAATACACGAAATCAAGTGAAAAGTCCAGTGATCTACTCACGATCATCATTGGCTTCAACATTGATTCTATCGCCGAAGCTAATTCCCTTCAATAATATCTGTCTACGGATAAAACTTAATCTTATTTGGAATAAGCTCTACCATAAGATAAACTAAACGAGGAAAATTAAACGATGCAACTTTTATGACAATTCCAGTAATACTCCTTAGGCAGTCATTTAGAGGTCTCGAGTCCATTTGGGTTTCAATATTAAGGTCAAGTTTGAAAATATCACAAAACCTCAAAATTCAGTGGACCAAAAAATAGATCGATTTTATGTATTCAAATAAATGATTCCTTTTAGAATCTGAAATGTCACTCCAACTCCCAAGAATTTTCTTTAGACCAGTTCACACCAAACTGGTTGTTCTGACATCATCAACGTTTCCCAAAATGAACCACATTTTTCATTGATCCCAAAACCACCAAAATGTTCAGAAGCGTTCACACTAATTGCCGTGTAATCTTCAACATTATTTCGAAGAAGGTGCTGACCTCTTAACTCAATTATTTCTGAGGTATTCCTATAACACTTTCAATACACGAAATCAAGTGAAAAGTCCAGTGATCTACTCACGATCATCATTGGCTTCAACATTGTTTCTATCGCCGAAGCTAAATCCCTTCATCAATATTTTTCTACGGATAAAACTTGACCTCATTCGAAGCAAGCTCTACCATAAGATAAACTATAACGTGTAAAATTAAAGGATGCAACTTTAATGTCAATCCCAGAAATACTCATTAGGCAATCATTTATAGATCTCAAGTCCACCTCGGCTTCAATTTCAAGATCAAATTTGAAAAATATCACAAGAACTCAAAATTCAGTGAATCAAAAAACAGGATCGATTTGATGGATTCAGATAAATGATTCCTTTTAAATTTCGTTTTAAGAATTTGAAATGTCACTCCAACTCGCAAGAATTCTTTTTAGATCAGTGACTCGAAAGCATCAGTTCACACAAACTGTTTGTTCTGACATCATCAACGTTTCCCAAAATGAACCACATTTTTCATTGATCCCAAAACCACCAAAATGTTCAGAAGCGATTACACTAATTGCCGTGTAATCTTCGACATTATTTCAAAGGAGGTGCTGACCTCTAAACTCAATTAATTTCTGAGGTATTCCTGTAACACTTTCAATACACGAAATCATGTGAAAAGTCCAGTGATCTACTCACGATCATCATTGGCTTCAACATTGATTCTATCGCCGAAGCTAATTCCCTTCATTAATATCTGTCTACGGATAAAACTTGATCTTATTTGGAACAAGCTCTACCATAAGATAAACAAAAACGTGGAAAATTAAAGGATGTAACTTATATGACAATTCCAGTAATACTCATTAGGCAATCATTTAGAGACCTCGAGTCCATTTGGGTTTCAATATTAAGGTCAAGTTTGAAAATATCACAAAACCTCAAAATTCATTGGATCAAAAAATAGATCGATTTTATGTATTCAAATAAATGATTCCTTTTAGAATCTGAAATGTCACTCTAACTCGCAAGAATTTTCTCTAGACCAGTTCACACCAAACTGGTTGTTCTGACATCATCAACGTTTCCCAAAATGAACCACATATTTCATTGATCCCAAAACCACCAAAATGTTCAGAAGCGATTACACTAATTGCCGTGTAATCTTCAACATTATTTCGAAGAAGGTGCTGACCTCTAAACTCAATTAATTTCTGAGGTATTCCTGTAACACTTTCAATACACGAAATCAAGTGAAAAGTCCAGTGATCTACTCACGATCATCATTGGCTTCAACATTGATTCTATCGCCGAAGCTAATTCCCTTCATCAATATCTTTCTACGGATAAAACTTGATCTTATTTGAAACAAGCTCTACCATAAGATAAACAAAAACGTGGAAAATTAAAGGATGCAACTTATATGACAATTCCAGTAATACTCATTAGGCAATCATTTAGAGATCTCGAGTCCATTTGGGTTTCAATATTGAGGTCAAGTTTGAAAATATCACAAAACCTCAAAATTCAGTGGATCAAAAAATAGATCGATTTTATGTATTCAAATAAATGATTCCTTTTAGAATCTGAAATGTCACTCCAACTCGCAAGAGTTTTCTCTAGACCAGTTCACACCAAACTGGTTGTTCTGACATCATCAACGTTTCCCAAAATGAGCCACATCTTTCATTGATCACATAACCACCAAAATGTTCAGAAGCGATTACACTAATTGCCGTGTAATCTTCAACATTATTTCAAAGAAGGTGCTGACCTCTAAACTCAATTAATTTCTGAGGTATTCCTGTAAAACTTTCAATTCACGAAATCAAGTGAAAAGTCCAGTGATCTACTCACGATCATCATTGGCTTCAACATTGATTCTATCGCCGAAGCTAAATCCCTTCATCAATATCTTTCTACGAATAAAACTTGATCTTATTTGGAACAAGCTCTACCATAAGATGAACAAAAACGTGGAAAATCAAAGGATGCAACTTTTATGACAATTCCAGTAATACTCATTAGGCAGTCATTTAGAGATCTCGAGTCCATTTGGGTTTCAATATTAAGGTCAAGTTTGAAAATATCACAAAACCTCAAAATTCAGTGGATCAAAAAATAGATCGATTTTATGTATTCAAATAAATGATTCCTTTTAGAATCTGAAATGTCACTCTAACTCGCAAGAATTTTCTCTAGACCAGTTCACACCAAACTGGTTTTTCTGACATCATCAACGTTTCCCAAAATGAACCACATTTTTCATCGATCCCAAAACCACCAAAATGTTCAGAAGCGATTACACTAATTGCCGTGTAATCTTCAACATTATTTCAAAGAAGATGCTGACCTCTAAACTCAATTAATTTTGAGGTATTCCTGTAACACGTTCAATACACGAAATCAAGTGAAAAGTCCAGTGATCTACTCACGATCATCATTGGCTTCAACATTGATTCTATCGCCGAAGCTAATTCCCTTCATCAATATCTTTCTACGGATAAAACTTGATCTTATTCGAAAGAAGCTCTACCATAAGAGAAACTAAAACGAAGAAAATTGAAGGATCAACTTTTATGTCAATCCCAGAATTACTCATTAGGCAATCATTCATAGATCTCAAGTCCATCAGAGCTTCAATATTAATACCAAGTTTGAAAAATATCTCAAAGTTCAATGAATCAAAAAATAGATTAATTTTATGCAGTCAGATAAATGATTCCTTTTAAATTTCGTCTTAAGAATTTGAAATGTCGCTTCAACTCGAAAGAATTCTTTCTAGATCAGTGACTGTAAAGCACCAGTTCACACCAAACTGGTTGTTCTGACATCATCAACGTTTCCCAAAATGAACCACATTTTTCATAGAACCACCGAAATGTTCAGAAGCGATTACACTAATTGCCGTGTAATCTTCAACATTATTCGAAGAAGGTGCTGACCTCTAAACTCAATTAATTTCTGAGGTATTCCTGTAACACTTTCAATTCACGAAATCAAGTGAAAAGTCCAGTGATCTACTCACGATCATCATTGGCTTCAACATTGATTCTATCGCCGAAGCTAATTCCCTTCATCAATATCTTTCTACGGATAAAACTTGATCTCATTCGAAACAAGCTCTACCATAAGATAAACAAAAACGTGGAAAATTAAAGGATGCAGCTTATATGACAATTCCAGTAATACTCATTAGGCAATCATTTAGAGATCTCGAGTCCATTTGGGTTTCAATATTAAGGTCAAGTTTGAAAATATCACAAAACCTCAAAATTCAGTGGATCAAAAAATAGATCGATTTTATGTATTCAAATAAATGATTCCTTTTAGAATCTGAAATGTCACTCCAACTCGCATGAATTTTCTCTAGACCAGTTCACACCAAACTGGTTGTTCTCACATCATCAACGTTTCCCAAAATGAACCACATTTTTCATCGATCTCAAAACCACCAAAATGTTCAGAAGCGATTACACTAATTGCCGTGTAATCTTCAACATTATTTCATAGAAGGTGCTGACCTCTAAACTCAATTAATTTTGAGGTATTCCTGTAACACTTTCAATACACGAAATCAAGTGAAAAGTCCAGTGATCTACTCACGATCATCATTGGCTTCAACATTGATTCTATCGCCGAAGCTAATTTCCTTCATCAATATCTTTCTACGGATAAAACTTGATCTCATTCGAAACAAGCTCTACCTTGAGCGAGAATGAATTTATCTATTCCATTTAAAAGACCGATCGCAGGTCGTAAAAAAGCACACGAACTGGACCAATCAGAAAGAGGCGCTGAGACAGGTGGCAGTCGCTTAGCGGATTCCAGTCCAGCGTTTGTAATCGGTGGACTGGCCGGACGGGTTATTCCAATTCATTTCATATATCTACATATACTGGCCTACACATTCGGGTGAAGATAGAAATTGAAAACTAAACAGAATAGATCATTATAGGTCAATCGAACACTTTTCCAGATTAAAAACTGAAAAAAAAGGATTTTAATGAATAATGAACATGTTTCGAGATGAGAAGCTCATCTTCAGGAAAAGAAAAACACAAAAGTGAAGCTATAACAGAAAACTCATGGAGAAACGACAACAAAGCCAATATAAAATATCAATGATTAAATCAAAAGAATTAGCATACCTAACTTTAAAAAAAACAAAGACAAAGGAGAAAAAGTTAGAACATTAAAAAAGATATAAAATCAGTTGGTTTTAAGTCAGTTTTTTAAAAATAATAAAGTATAAAACTACAAAAAACAATCACATAACAAATCGAGAAATTGAAAAAATAGAAAAAAAATACTTTAAAACCAATCGATTTTATATCTTTTTTAATCGTTTCAACCTTTTCTTCTTTTTCTTTGTTCTTTTAAAGTTAGGTTATTCATTTTATTTAATAATTGAAGTTTCAAATTTGCCTCTGCTGTCGTTTCTCCATGAGTTTTCTATTTTAGCTTCACTTTTGTGTTTTTTTCTCCTGAAGATAAGCTTCTTATAGCTCGAAACATGTTGAGTCATTAGAATCACTTAAGTTTTTTATCTGGAAAAGTGTTGTATTCACCTATAACTGCCCAGATATAAGGACATTCAATACCAGGATAGATCAGTTATGGTCGATACTGATTTCCTTGGATAGTTCAGGGTACGAAAGCAAAAGTTTCAACGTCATTTTATTATGATGGAATTGATAATTAGACCTCAAGAACAAACCAGATTGTCAACAATTTTTTTGGAAAAAATTACCTGTAAACTAGCAGCAGCTTTTTGTATATCATTGATACACTGGCAAAATCCTCTCATTATACAGGGTGTTTCTGAAATGATGGAAAGATTTAAGGGGATGATTCCTCAAAATATTTTCATAAAAAAAAGTTCCCATAAATGTAGTTTCGGAAATGCATTGTATCCAAGATACAGGGTGTTGAAGTTTCACTTAAAAACCGCTGAAAAAGTGGTAAACCACTGAGATATTTAAAACAACCAACTATTTTTGAATTATTAGTTCAGTTTGGGATCAGAAATACAAAATTAAAAAAATTAAGGAAACGCCCTGAGCAGGTGATTTTGAGCGCTCGTTCATTGGTGGATCAATAATGCTGTAACCTCAAAATTTGGTAAAGAACTTGAGATTCATGTTCTGTATATGAATGAAAAATTTCAGCACGATCGGAATTATATTCTGAAAATCATTCAAAAAATTAAATATGTGAAAAATCAATAATTTAAAACAAAATCAATTATATGGTTCAAATTATGTAGGTATATGAATCTTCATTGACAGAATAAGTTTCACTCGAAAAGGATATCTTTTTATGAAAATATAAAAATTCTTCTTTCTAATATTCCAATTGAATTTTCTATGGTTTTGTTTACCCTACGTCCACAAAATTTTGCATAAGGCTTATTATAAGCATCTTGCTCGCACCGCACCATTTCATTTCGATTAGTTCAGTTTTGTCTGAGATATCGAAGAAAAAAATGTTGAATGGCTATATTTTATGGAATACCCTGTACGATTTGACTCACCCTGAAAATCTCAAGTCTCTAGGACAATCCCTTAGAAAGTTATCGGGCTCGCGGCCGGACGGCCCAACGGGCAGAATTGAATTTGACCACGAATTCGTCATCAGTCATCATTGAGTAGAATAAGCGCTCAAAAAGGTCTATTAGTTTCTCATTTAGCCTTCAACACATCCCTGAACAAAAAATCATATTCAAGGTTATCTGAATTACAGAAAATAAAAGATTTTTAAATGAAGTCAAGTAACATTCACTCCAGTGAAGAAATTCAGTGAATATTCAACAAAATTTTCTTTTGCTTCGTGTTTTATCATCTTGAGCACAATTGGATACAATATTTAAATGACCTGCGGATGTTCATACTGTTGCTTTCGTATTTCATTTCAGATCTCTACCTATTGAATACTTCCTTATACGGTTAGTTGGGACAGGAAAACCTTTTTTCATTGTGAACTTGAATCTCACTTCACCACATAATCAATCAAAAAATTTTTCTTTTCTTCAAATCAATTGTATGGGATTTATTCAGACCTACTGCTGGACATTTTTCATGTGAGATGATAGAAGAAAAATGTAGAAACTGATAACATTGATTTTAAGCGACTCAAGGGCTTTTCTAAACTAACAATCAATTATGTATGAGATGTCGACAAAAGGTTGAAGAATAATGTATTCCTTCGAGCGAGTGAATCATGAAAGAAATAAATGAGAGCGGAAGCCGAAAGTACAAAAATTATTCAGCAAACCTCTTCTAATTAAAGCCACCCTCCCCCATAAAAATAGAATCGGACAATAAAGTAAGGGCGCGTACACTTCTTCTAATCAACAGGGGGAACTGCTGAATCATCCATGTCACCTCTACATCAAGTCTACCAGAGCTATTCAGAAAAATAAAAATGGAACCCCATGACAATAACACAAAACACTTGATTTTTAAGAGGGAACATCCGTAATACTCGAAAGAAAAAACAAGACTACCTATCTGACTGATCTTAAGCATAGCAATAGTAACAACTATTGAATATTTTGTTATTTTTTGATTTGAGTAATCAGACTTTGAATGTTTGGTCAATCTAAGAAAGACTGACATCCCAGATGGCTGTGTAAACTCGAAAATAAGTTGGTAATAGCCAATTCATTGATTTGTGATTTGGGGAATCCAGAAAGATGTCGGACATATTCAATTTTATTATGTTTCGTTTTAATAGGACATTAGAATTTTGATTCAATAGATTGAAAACTCATGGATTAGTTTCCACTTCAACGACATTTGATCAACCTTTTGTCAATAAAATGACGTAACCTAACCTACTGTGAATGAAATGACCACCATAACTACAAACTTTGATGACGGAGAGTATTTTCGATCAATTCAAGAAATAACATGAAGAGATGAATGTATTAGGTATTAGCAAAGAATTCATTTGATATATTTATAATTTCTATATTGATGTTGCAATCTTCAATAATTCATAAGGGTGTTCTTTCAAAATGAAATCTTCAAAAAAAATTGTTGACTAGTTGAGTCATATATTAATGAAATAAATAATTACAAATGAATAGTAAGTTTTCATAATATATTTTTTTCGTCAAATGGAAAATATAATATAATGAGTTACAGTACAGTTGACAATTCAAAATTGTTCGTGTATTGATTGGATTCTCAATAATTTTTCTATCACATCATGACCATTGACTAGGCTACATTCTTTTTTATTTCTTTTCACCAGTTAAGCTGCGATAGATAAAATGATTTTTGAGTCGTAAGATAAAATGAAATGCTTAGTATCGATCAAGAAATTAGTTACCCAATACATTTTTAGTTTATATTTTATTTATATTATAGAAACTACTATTTCAGTTAGGTACTTTTGAGATTAAGTATGAAGCTGTGCCTACTATGATGTCAATCATTCTTTGACGGATTATGTTTAAAAATTGGAGAGAATTGTCAACGAGATGCATTCCTTGAAGATTTAAAATCATTCCACTAGAAAGTTCAAGTGAATTTTTATTGAAGGGATCTTTACAAATCTATTTTATTCTTTTCGAGTAAGAAAAAAATTCTTCAAATCATTTTAGTTTGAGACTGCTTCAGATATTGGCTAGGTACCCGTCCAAGTTATCCTAACATCTTATTGAAATGAAATTGTAAGATAGACACTAAATTTCGTGAACATATTTTTCAGCGCTGGTTCTACTCAAACGAGTGCTATATCGTTTTGCCCAAATGTCTATAATTTTCGAATTTTGTGCCGAAAATGGTCTCAAACGATAGGGTTAGACTGCCTGATGATGAATTCATGGTCGTCTGATAGCACTTTAGGGATTGTCCTAGAGACTTGAAATTTTCAGGATGAGCTCGGACTACAAATGGCATTATTGAGTTCGTTAACCAGCCTAATCATACAGGGTGTTCCATAAAATATGGCTATTCAAAATTTTTGTTCCTCAATATCTCAGAAAGAACGAAACCAATCAAAATGAAATGTTATGGTCAAATACAAGATGGTCATAACAAGCGAAATTTTGTGGTCATAGTGTGAACAGAACCATAGAAAGTTCAATTGGAATATTGAAAAAAACAATCTTTATATTTCGATAACAGGATATCTGATTCGAGTGAAAGCAAGCCTCAGATTCGGGTTCAGCACCCCAAATAACATAAAATATCACATTTCCATGAAAAATATTCGATTCTGATTAAAGTCATATTATAAATAAAGATTGGTGCACTGAATATTAGTGCACCATAATGTCAAAAAAACCATAGAAAATTTAATTGGAATATTGAGAAGAAGAATCCCCAAATTTCCATAGCAGGATAACCGATTCAAGTGAAATTAATTTTGTGAATCAAAACTGATATACTGAATGGTTATGCAGAATTCCAATAGTATCGCTTCATCAGAACCATAGAAATTTCAGAACATTGTAACAAGTTGGCATTCTTTCGAATTGTGATCCAGCATTCAACATATACAGGGTTGGGATAAAGTTCGGCACCAAATTAATATCTTTAAAACGGAACAGACGATAATTTTGAAATTTGGCAGCTGAGTGTAATGGACCACAATGCATTTGATGAGCATATTTTCATTAATGAGATACTTCCGGTTTAACCGGAAATGACCAAATTTTTTTTTATTTAAATGGGACACCCTGTATATTTCTGCAGATTCTGAAAGAGCACTTTGTTTCGGATCTGTCCATACCAGGTTCCATGTAAAAATTATCTGTAAAAAGAAGAATTGAGACAACGGATTCTTGATGAATGTGCATTAATACATAGAGAAGTCTTGAGAAAAAATACTCAAGAATTTGTTAATAGACTGGCATATTGTCAGGAGGTGAATGGTAAGTACTTCGAACAATTAAAATGATTTTTTTTTTAATTATTTTCAATAAATTTTTTCTACTAGTAAAGTATTTTCTCTCTTTTATAGATTTTCATAAAAAATACGTCATGAAAAGCAGAAAGAGTTATCTACTACAAAGTATTTCGTTTTATTTCTCACTATTGATACAAATAACAACGATTTATTTATTTGAATGGATTTTTTCTCAAACGTACAAAAGACATTTACAGAGAATTTTTACATGGAACCAGATATGGACAGATCCGAAACGAGGTGCACTTTCAGAATCTGCAGAAATATATAGGGTGTCCCATTTAAATAAAAAAATTTTTGGTAATTTCCGGTTAAACCGGAAGTATCTCATTAGTGAAAATATGCTCATCAGATGCATTGCGGTCCATTACACTCAGCTGCCAAATTTCAAAAATATCGCCCGTTTCGTTTTAAAGATATTAATTTGGTGCCGAACTTTATCCCAACCCTGTAGTTTGAACTCACTAGCCCATTTCGGTAATATCAATCATTTTTTTTCCAAAACCCGACTATGAAACAAGGAACGAACAATCTCTATCATTTTCCGCGGTTTTTTATTCCTAAAAAGCTTTTTTCTGAAAATCATCGAAACTGCCATCAGAGGAAAAAATAGTTAAGTGCCATTTTAAAACTTGAAGATTTATCAAACAGATCTATGAGTATTCAAAACTCATGCAGGAATTTTCTATGATAAAAATGTTGACTGCTTTCGTTATTATACGTTCCCAATTAGCAGTTCTCGTTTGGCTAGATGACCAGCCATAAACTTGATACTCCAAAGAATCCACCTAAAAACTTGATATTGTCAGAGAGTAGGCTTGGATGCGATAGTGAACTTCGTTAATGAGTAGTGTGTTCAGTGGCAATGATTATATTGATATCAGGAATAAGTATAATTATAACCAGAACATTGGCGTAATTTACAATCCCCCAGCCCCCAAATTGGAGGGGACCCGGGGTCTGGGGCCGGGTGTTGAACCTTATATTTAATTTTTTTTCATTTTGTTAGGAACTAATTGATAAAAAAAAGAATTTTCTGCCTATGTTATTTATTTCGTGGTTAAAATGTTTATTATAGGTAAGTGATGAAGTAAATTGATAGTAGGAGTAACGAGACTTCACTGAACCAGAATTAATGTTATGTTTTTGAATGTGGGCAAAGTCTTATTACACAAAAAATTCATGCGACTTGTATCGATAGTAGCTTCATGAGACGAAATTGTCCAAAATTAACTCAAACTTATGAAAGGTTCGGTTACTTGAGCGAAAACAGTTCATTAGCGGTCCTGGGGTGAATTTCTGGGGGGGGGGGGGGGTTAATTCACTCCAACAAACCAATCTCGGTGCTGTTGCTAACAAGTTTGATGAGAATTATGAAGAATTCGAATGATCAACCGTCTAGTGTAGTTGAATTTTTGAAGTTCTAAGAGGGGTAATCACCCCCTCTGCCCCCTCTGTAGGATCGCTCTTGGAACAGTTGGGGTATTTCGCCACAATATTATTTCGTTTTTGAGCGCTCGTTCTACTTAAACGAGTGCTATATCGTTTTTCCCAAATGTCTGTAATCTTCGAATGTTGAGCCGAAAAAGTCTCAAACGATACGATTCGACTCCCTGATGACGAATTCGTGGTCAAATTTAATTCTGTCCATGCGGCCGGCCGGCCGTTACCACGATCACTTTTGAAAGGAATGTCCTATAGACTTGAGATTTTCAGGGTGAGTTCGGTTCCCAAATGGTGAGGTTAAGTTTGTTAACCAGCCAAATCCTACAGGATGTTACATAAAATATGGCCATTGAAAATTATTGATCTTCAATATCTCAGACAAATCGAAACTAATCGAAATGACATTGTGCGGCCACCTGCAAGATGCTCATAATAAGCCTCCTGCAAAATTTTGTTGCCGTAGTGCGACCAGATCTATAGAAAACTCAAACGGAATATTGAAAAAGAAGAAATTTCATATTTCTTTAAAAAGATATCCGTTTCTAGTGCAATTTATTTTGTGAGTGAGGATTGATATACTCAATAATTTCAAGAGGATCCTATCATCAGAACCATAGAATTCATTTCTAATAATTGATTTTTCACATATTTCATTTTTCGAATAATTTCCAGAATATAATTTCGACAATGTTCTGATATTGCATTCATAAACTTAGTATTTATCTCAAATCCAGTACAAAATTTGAGGTGATAGAATTATTGCTCCACTAATTAACGAGCGCTTATCAAGAGCTTTTGCTTAAAGCTTTTCTTAAAATTTTTCATTAGTTTAAATATCCATAAACTTCAACAAATCTGATAATTTGTTTCGATTCTAAACATGTACTGTGATGGAATCTCAACCATACACAACAACAAATATTGTAATTATCATAATCACGGAGAACAAGTTTGATCTTATATAGTAAAGTATATTTGCGCTTAAAAAAACCCCTATCGGAAAAGTTTTGGGGTAGTTTTGATATCTTCTAAATTTTATATTTTTTGGGGAGCTGAACCCGAATCTGAGGCTCACTCGAATCAGGTATCCTGTTATAGAAATATGAAGATTGTTTTTTCCAATATTTCAATTGAATTTTCTATTGTTCTGTGTACATTATGGCCACAACATTTTGCATGAGTTTTATTATGAGCTTCTTGCATTCGGATGCAACATTTCATTTCGATTGGTTTCGTTCTGTTCCTCAATATCTCAGACAAAACGAAACCAAACGAGATGAAATGTTGCGGCCAAATGCAAGATACTCATAATAAACCTTATGCAAAATTGCGTAACCATAGTGTGAACAGAACCATAGAAAATAAAATTGGAATATTGAAAAGAAGGATCTTTATATTTCCATAACAAGATTACGATGAATTTTAGTGAATTTTTTTTCTGAATTGATACTGATATACTGAATGTTCATGCAGAATTTCAAGGGGATCGCATTACCAGAACCATTGAATTTAATTTTTTTTCATTTATTGAGTCATAAAAAAATACCTCATTTTCAACTACAATTTGAGCCAGAACGGGTTGTCGTAGAACAAGCTGTGGTAGTACAATTTGGAGGGAATTTTATGTACCTACCTTCATTCTGTACGGAAAGGTTTTTCACAAAAAGTTGAAAAGTTTTCGAGTAATAAGCAAAAAACTGACCAAGAATGATATTTTTCATGTTTTTGAGCGCTCGTTCTACTTAGACGAGTGCTATATCGTTTTGCCCAAATGTCTGTAATTTTCGAATTTTGAGCCGAAAATGGTCTCAAACGATAGGGTTCGACTCCCTGATGGGAAAATATGAGGTCAAATCAAATTCTGTAGGGCCGGCCGTCCGGCCGGCCGTGAGCACAATAACTCTCGAACGGATTGTCCTAGAGACTTGAAATTTTCAGGGTGTGTTCAGCTCCCAAATAGCTCGGTTAAGTTCGTTAACCAGAAAAATCGTACAGGGTGTTCCATAAAAGTGGCAATTCAAAATTTTTGTTCCTCAATATTTCACACAAAACGAGGGCAAACGGAATGAAATTTGCAGCAACTTGCCAGATGCTCATAGTGAGCCTCTCGCAAAATTTTGTGGCCATAGTATTAACAGAACCATAGAAAATTCAATTGGAATATTGAAAAGAAGAATTTTTTTATTTCCATAACCAACTTTCCGATTCAAATGAAATTCATTTTGTAAGTTGAGACTAATATACTGAATGTTCATGCAAAATTTCAAGAGGATAGCATCATCAGAACCATAGAAATTCCAATTGGAATATTAAAGGAAAGACTCTTTATATTTCCATAACAAGATATCCGAATCAAATGAAATTTATTTTTGAAATTGAGATTTATATATTGAATGTTTGTGCAAAATTTGAAGATCATCGCATCATCCGAACTATAGAAAATTCAATTTGAATATTTGAAAAAAAATTATATTTTCATAACAAGATATCTGAATTGAGTGAAATTTATTCTGGTATAAAGATTGATATACTGAATGTTCATGCCAAATTTCAAGAGGATCGCATCATCAGAACCATAAAATTTAATTATTTTAATTTTCAAGTGTGACCATAGAATTGAATTTTTAATTGTTTATATATAAAGTATCAATTTCAAGTCATATACAGAATTTTGAGATGATATAGTCCTATTGCTCCACCAGAGAACGAGCGCTCAGAAGCTCCTGCTCAGGGCTTGCTTCCATTTTTTTGTATTTATTTCTATGTTTCGTCACGAAATTTGTTTATCAAACCTCAAATTCGGATTCAGTAGGTACCCGAAAAAACATAAAAATGAAGGAAATCAAAACTACCACAAAACTTTTCTGTTAAAAGCACAATTCGCCTGGATTATCTTGGTTTCGAACATTACAAAATTTCGATCGAATTGAGTGCGTCTCGAATTTGTTTGGGCAGTTTACGAAGTCGCCTGCGCTACGTGAGTTTGCATCTCACTTGTTCCTTGGTTCTCGTGGCGGGTCCAGAGCTGCTGACCTGTGTCGGTAAGTCCGATAAATTAGAACTTGACGGCCCTTTCGATCCCTGCCAATTAAAACGAACGGATAATTCCACGTGTGAAAGTTTCGACAGCCACTGCAGAAAGTTAATCCGTGGCTTTGTTAGCGGAAAAATTGAAATGGGAGATGGCCTTTTTCGCGTTTGTCACATGGGACACCTGCAATTCCGAAAGTGATTCCGTGGTGATTTTGTATCAGAAATGAATCTGATGAGGAGATTTGGCACTGTCATATGGGGGACACAAAATTGTTCCAATATTTTCTTCGAATCCGATAATTTGATCACATCTCTTAGTGAAAAATTGTGCGATAATATGCCAGGTTCGTATAGTAAATGTTGGGATTTCCAATTCTTTGGTGGCAGATCGATTTTTTAACTGCCACATCAACGGCTCAGTCAAAAGTCATGATATCCATCTAAGATAACATTCAAGTTTTGATAATGGGAAGAGCAGCAATGTTTTTGTTTAAATTCTTTTTTTTTGCTCGAGCTTTCGAGATATTCATTTTCTCTTTGCCAGAAGACCTTCAATATAAAATATTGAACTCTTTCTTCTTTATATTGTAGTTCTCCTAAAGAAGAGCAAATACATTTATCGAAAGCTCGAGAAAAGAAAAAAGAATTTAATCAAAAACATTGCTGCTCCTCCTATTATCAAAACTTAAATATTAACAATTCAGCGAATAATTAAGGATACATAATATAAGAAAACTATAATAACAATGTCTACCCTGCACTCAAAATTGGTACAAAATGAAATAAACTTATTGTAACGGGTTATCCATTTCGCGGTTTCGAAAGTATAGGGCTGGAATTCGACATCTGTCGAACGAAGTTTTTAAAAAAAAATTTTTTTGTTCAGTTGAAAGTCTGACATTTATGAAAATGGATCGCTTGACTATCGCACAACGCATGAAAATTGTAAAAACCTAATACAAAAATGGCGATTCTGCCACAGCCACATATCGTGCTTTAAGAGCAGATTTTGGTTTACATAATCGTCCAACTACGCAAGCAATTGGTAAAATTGTGAAGAAATTTGAAGAGACTGGATCGGTTACAGATATTGTAAGCCCTGTGCATCATCGTTTTGCTCGTACCACTGAAAATATCGCTACTGTAAGTGAAAGTGTTGCCGAAGACCCGAATCTGTCGATTCCTCGTCATTCTCAGGAATTAGGACTGTCTTGCGGCACATTATGGCATATTTTGCATTAAGATCTACAACTACACCCATATAAAATCAGCTCACTTACCAACTGAAGTCAGCCGACCATTCACATCAACATCGTGGATACGTCGAATGGGTGCTTGAACACCGGCGGTGGACGGCGATATCAACTGGCCACCAAGATCATGCGATTTGACACTGCTTGACTTTTTTTTGTGGGGCTACGCGAAAGACCGTGTTTATGCAGATAAACCTTTAACTCTTGAGTAGTTAAAAACAATATTCGTCAAGTTATGGCTGAGATACTGCCCAATATGTGACAAAAAGTGGTGAAAATTACCTCAAAAGAATCAATGCTTGCAACAATTCGGGGGTTTAAATGATGTAGTGTTTCATACATAATGTCAACGTTCAAACTTTATAATAAAAAAGAATATCATGATAAAAAATATTTTTATGTGTTTTATTTACGTTACTTTTAAAAACCAAAATTAACTTATTGAACCACTCGCAAAATGGATAACCCTGTATAATGATGATATTATTCACAGAAATGGAACCAAAATGAAGCACAACCAATTTGGACTAAGCCAACGTTTTGTCCACATATTCAGACTTTTTTAAGGCCTTTTCAAGTTCACTAGTGAACTTGATAAGAAGATGTACACAAATTCAGTAGTGAACTTGGTGAGAAGTACAGAAATTGGTTTACTATAATTTATTTTATTTCATTCCAATATTTCATTGATACATATTGTGTTGTAATTGTTTTTTATGCCAATGTTCGTTCCAATTGTTACTCTGTAGCCTTGAAAAAGTCCGAATATATGGACGAAACGTCGGCCTAGTCCAAATCAGTATATCAATCTTCATTCACAAAATAATATTCACTCGAATCGGATATCTTTTTTAGAAATATGAAGTTTTTTTTTCAATATTCCAATTGCATTTTCTGTGGTTCTGTGTCCACTTCGACCACGAAATTTTGCATGAGGCCTATTATGAGCATCTTGCATGTAGGGTGTAGGCGCAATATTTCATTTCGATTGGTTTCGTTTTGTCACAGATATCGAGGAACGAAAATTTTGAATGATTAACACCCTGTTAGATTTGACTGGTTAACGAACTTAATCGCGGCATTTGGGACCCGAACTCACCCTGGAAATCTCAAGTTTCCAGGACAATCCCTTCGAAAGTTACCGTGCTAACGGACGGCTGGCTCCACATATTCAGAGATAGTTGAAAAACAGTTTTTTTAGATTGTATGAAAGAAACTCCTGAAAATTTTTCTTCAAAATTTTTCATTTCATGTTATTTCACGAAATTTTTAACCAGCTTTGGTTTTGACATTGACCAGCGATTTGGTTGAATAACCAATTTTTTCTATCTTGTATCCACTCTTAAATCTTCTCTCAAGCGCAGAGCAGATAAAATACTGCATCATACGGGAATATAAAACGATAAACAACATTTTCCTTACCGAAAGTTTTTATGCAATATTAATTCCAGATCCTTCATTCTGATGTAATCATAAGGGATAATAAGTTCAGATAATTTTTCAACAATATTCGATTAACCTCCACATGATTATGCGAAGGAGCTCTTCAGTTCGCTTCAGAAAACCTCACCGACAACAGGTCGCCTGAACCAGTCCACTCCGTCTCATTAATAAATCTTTTATTTTGTTTTGGGCGGTTTTCAACCGGACGTTCAGGTAGGTGAAGACTGACGGATGCAAGCAGAGGAATACGAAAGGTCAGGCTCTATTAATATACTTGCTTCGGTTAAATCACTAATTTATTATTCTGATGAGTATCGATTCCTGGAAGAAGACGTTACCAACTTCTGTGATCCGTCGAAGTAAATGAGAGGCTTGATAAAATATTGATTTCACAATTAAAGTTTCGGATGAGGTTGAAAAAAATTTGGGTTCTGGTCTGTTCACACATTCAGTATCCGAAACAGAAATGATTAAAGAATTCAATTAAGATGAAGTGCTCCTGCGAAAATCTATGCACTAATTTGTCAGGAGATGATTGGTTTTGAAAAAAATGTTTGGCTAACAGTAAAACTAAAAAAGGAAATAAATGGAAAGGATAATGTAACGTTTCGATATCTATATCAGACACCTTCTTCAAACAAACTTGTAAAATCTTCGGAAT
>JACDNR010000299.1:0-32451 GCA_013421045.1 Propylea japonica | reverse complement strand
ACAGATCTTGCCAGGTGGTTCTTAAAATTTGAAACTCTGTGGTTCTCAGAAAAAAGAAATAGACCAAACATATGTTACATATTCGAAATCAGGGGGAAAAGAGCTAGCCAAAGATGAAAAATATACAGGGTGTTCCCTTGAATAAATGAAGTTGCCATCAATATTATGGACACCCTGTATATATTTCAGTTTCTGGACTCATATCAAAAAAACCTCGGTTGATTTCGTGAAACTATTATATAAAACATTTTGTTGCATCTCCTTTAGTAAAAAAGTTGAAGGGGGGGTCAAATTATAGTGAAAAACCCGGTACATTCGGTCCGCCTCCTTTCTTCTTGAGATTTTTTTCCTGTGAGTTTTTTCCCTATGTCACATAAAAAATATAGTCTTATGAAAAATTGATAATTTATTTTGGTTGGCCTCTAAGTTTCTTGAGTGTCCTGAAATTCAAATATATAGACTCTGTTGCCTTTTTCAAGTTCATTTATTTCGCCCAGACATTCCTAGACCATCTGTCAACTGACGGTGTTGTATTTTCATCTTCTAGCGGAGAAAATATAAATGAAGATACGTACTTACCTGATACATTCATGAAATAAAGGTACTTAAGGAATTTTGACTGGTAGTCAAAAACTACAGACACATCACAATACGAAATTGAACTCAATATCGCTTCTAATACGAGTAGATATAAACCATTCTGTTCCTTTTTATCGTCTGAAAAGAATACACCAAAAAACAACAAAAAAAATTATAAATTAAAGGTGCATAATAGAATTGAAAAATATTGATTTAAATATTACTTTGGAGTATAAGAATAAATGTTCAACTACAAGATTTCAACTTTTGTACAGGGTGACCAGAACAAGTGATCCCTGAGACCCTACACTATAAGTTTTCAACTCTATGAGATAGAGAAAAATTAATGGCACCTTGAGGTTATATCTTTTCTTGAAAAACTCATACTGCTTTCAATCTCATTGCTCTATCGTGAATTTCAATTGTAGTCATTATCTCCGTTACTGTTATAATATAACTTGCAAAAAAAATACAGGCACTTTTTCGATAGAAATCCAGTGGTTCAATCTCATTTTTGCTGAGGTCTTCGCCCTTGATTTATCACATGAAATTTTGTTTTTCCTCATAAAAACAAAATTTATTTTGACTCAAAAATAGTCACCGTGTTTTCGTTTCAAAAATATACAGGGTGACTGGTGACGTATGGGACAACGGCTAACTGGAGATAGAGGACCTCAAACTGAATGAGGATTGGGGTTTAAATGTCCTATAAGGCTATTAGTTTCAGAGATACAGGGGTTTTTTGCAAAAGTGCTTAAACTATAAACTCCCATATCTTCGTCAATATGGCAAATTTTTCGCTGATATTTGGCAAGCTTGTTAATATAAATATTCTCCATCAGATAGACAAGAAAAATTCCCAAAAATTGCAGGTCCGATTCAAAAATTTCAATTTCCGTGTCAGGTGAGAAATATCACTCGGTATATGAAATAAAAAAAATTAAATTGGGAAATTGGAATCTGCAAAAAACACTGAGTAAAATCTGTTTTTAGTTTTGATGGCACAAATTTTTTAAAGTTTTTATGATATGTTGAAAGTCGAATATACAATTTTTTCATATTGAATTCAAGCAACACACTATTCCTGAAAGAAAAAAACACTGAATTTGAGATGCTTAAATAATCCTGACGCATTTTGAATATTCCTCCACATCTTGAAATACTTTTTCATTAAATTTTCTATCAATATTATAAGAAAAACTCAAAAAACAATACAAACACAAAAAGATTAACAGTAGCACATATGGTCATAAAAAAATCAAATAAACAAATGCTTGATATGCGAGAGCCATTCTTCTCACACACTTATTTGCTCTTTTGAACAATGAAGTACGTTTCATATCCACAAGATGAAAAATTACTCTTGATAGAACAGTAGCACTAGATTTCAGCTCGAGAAAAGTTGGACTTTCTTCTCAGAACGCCTGAACAATAATCCATCTGATACTTATTCTTTCAACAAAATTTATTCTTTTATTAAATAATGCAATGATTCATGAGAAAACAACTAAGCAAATGCTCGAAATCAGAGCAATTTGCTTCAACGCATTTATTGGCTCTCTTGAACTCTAATGATTTCTTTCTCTTTTGAGATGAGGATTATTCTGAGACCAAATATTATATCCGTTCATTTTGCGCAATTCAAAAACAAGTATCATCTACATATTCTTCATTCGTGAATATTGAAGGCATTTTTTCAGTAGATAAACACGACACAATTCCCAAAATACACAATCAATGAATGTATGAATATAAACGTCATTTTTTGAAATAAGCCTACTCTGTGTAGTAGGATGTATTTTATTTATAATGAATAATATACCTCTTATTCTAAAAATCACTTGTTTCCCTAATATTCTGTTTGCATTAAAGAAATTCATATGCTTCTCGAAAGAAGATGAAGTTGCTATACCTAAGTACATATTAGAGGAAAGTAAGTCCTCAAAATTCATACATTATTTCATTGAAGAATAAATTTTGTTGAAAACATAAGTACCAGATTGATTATTGTTCAGGGGTTTTGAGAAGAAAGTCAAACTTTTCTCGAGTGTTTCTGTTCTATCAAGAGTATAATTTTTCATCTTGTGGATATGAAAAGTACTTCAATTGTTCAAAAGAGTCATTAATGCCCGATTGCACCGTTCGTCTAAGCAACGTTTAAGTCCTGACATGACGTTTCATCAATGGAATAAACGTCACTTAAAGGCTTAATCTCTGCTTAGACGAACGGTGCAATCGGGCATAAGTGTGTGAGAGGAATGGCTCTAGCATATTGAGCATTTGTTTATTTGATTTTTTTATGAATCATATGTGCTACTGTTCCTCTCTTTGTATTTCTATGTTTTTCAATTTTTCTTATAATATTGATAAAAAAGGAGTTCAAGATGTGAAGGAATATTCAAAATGCGTCAGGATTATTAAGCATCTCAAATTCAGTGTTTTTTTATCAGGAATAGTATGTTTCTTGAATTCAATATGAATAAATTGTAATATTCGACATTCAACATATCATAAAAACTATGAAAAATTTGTGCCATTCAAACTAAAACAGATTATTACTCAGTGTTCTTGAAGATTCCAATTCTGCAATTAAATTTTTTATCTCATATACCGAGGGATATTTCTCACCTGACACGGAAATTGAAATTTTTGAATACGGACCTGCAATTTTTGGGAATTTTTCTTCTCGATCTGATGGAGAATATGTTTAGTAACAAGCTTGCGAATATCAGCGAAAAATTTGCCATATCGACGAAGATATGGGAGTTTATAGTTTTAGCATTTTGCAAAAAACACCCTGTATCTCTGAAACTAATAGCCTTATAGGACATTTAAACCCCCAATCCTCATTCAGTTTTGAGGTCCTCTATCTCCAGTTAGCCGTTGTCCCTTACGTCACCAGTCACCCTGTTATAACATGTCATATATCGCTCTTAGAACAGAGGCGACGCTTTGGGGGCAAGGGGTGGCCTAGTCCCACTCTACATCTTCATGGCCTATGCCCAACAAAATTGTACCCATTTATTCATTACTAACATCCACCGGATATTCCGCACTAGCCCTGACCCCACCCCTAGCGTCGCCACGGTCCTAAGACCGATATATGGCATGTTATATATTTTTAAATGAGAAAAAAAATGGTGATTATCTTTGAGTAAAATATATTATATTTTTGAGTGAAATTATTTTATATTTTTTTCATGAGAAAAAACAAAGTTTCATGTAATGAATCAGAAAAGAAACCCCCCAGCACAGTTTAGATTGAGCCACTGGATTCTTATCAAAAAAGTGTCAGTAAAATTTTCTTGTTTCAAGTTTATAACGACCAAAATTGAATTGAATTGAGCAATGCGGTAGACGGCATAATGATTTTCTCGAAAAAGATTACCGCAATGTGCCATTCAAATCTCTTTATCACATAGGTTTAAAAAGTTGTAATGAACTTGAACTCTTCAACCCTTAGAGGTACAGAAAAATGAATGGCATATTTTAAAAAAGAACTCATTATAACCTCAACCGTATTGCTATATCATCGTGTTTTGCTTTTGAGTAATAAAAACACTTTTTCCTCAGAGTAAGAATTAAACTTGTTTACTTCTTACTGTGATACTTTTTCGATCTGTATCCTGTGTCTGAATTAGAAATTTCCTTTCAGATTTAATCGTTTTGTTGTTTCTCATGAAAATAATAACCTATTTTCACTCAAAATTAATCAGCGTTGTCTTCTCGTTCCAAAAATAAATATCATGTGCTATATTACATTAGTTATGAAGCTAGGGGGGAGTTATTGCTGTGTGCCAGAATTTTCAGTGCAGGTAAAGATGAATGAATTGGTACAATTGTTTAGCAAAGGTTCTAAGACACCACTTGCCCCACAGCCTCGCCTCTAATCTAAGCCTCCTTCCGCTCCTCGCATAGTGTAAACATGCTCCTCACCATGAGGCCCCTCGTCCTAGAGTTGAGCCATTGCCGGTCGGTTTTCAGTCGCGCATCAAAGAAGCCTCGCTGTGTCGTTTGAACAAGCTTCTGCAGCTGGTCGAGTCTCGGACTCTATACGAGGCTGATTACTGCCTCGCCTTCTCGTTCTGGCTCGCCCTTCCAGGCGAATCCAGCGCGTCGTGTAAACACTGGCGCGAGGATGAGTTTTGGTGCGCGAGTAGGTGACGAGGTTTGACTCGCGAGTGGGTGCGCTTCGTCTAAACCGGCTTGAAAGCGAAATATGGCATTTTAGGTATACCGGGTGGCATATTCATATCTCACGTATCGTAGCGCCGAATTCGCTGATGTAGGTAAGGTATACCTACTCCACGCCCGATATCGCAAATACACGTGCGCTCTTGTACGTTGTTTATAACTTCTGAAGAGCGCATCAATTTGTCAACCGGCTCTAAATGGATTTTGTAGAAAAAATGACCTCAGATTTTCTGAAAATCAACGATGAATCGATTATAATCTAACTAACCGCAGAGAGTGAAATTGAAGTAAGTGTTTTCGAATTATTTTCTCATATAATCTTAAAAACTGCGTTATAAGCTACAAAATTTAGGTTAGCTAAAAAAATAATAATATCATATTCGTAGCTGTTACTTTCGCTTCAGAAAACATCAACACTGCTGGTAATCATATCGTCTTTCATCTAAAAATAATGTTCAACGATACAGATGAAATGAAATGGGAAAGAAGGTCTTTGCGTTTATAGAGGTCGTAACGAAAATTTTTTTAACATTGATAAAATAAAAAAATTTATATCTATATTTAATATTCTTTTCTCAGTTACAACATCTATACCATCATCATAGTACTAGCATTCTTTCTCAAATGCAATTAGCAACGCTTTCAAGGCAAATCATTTTTCTTGAAACAGATAAATTGAAAAAGGTCGAAATCGAAATCAATAATATCTTCAATTTATAGTCTCACAGAACCATCTACAACTGAACTGTGATAATGATATACCTACCTAAATATTGTTACTGAGAAAATAATAAATAAATATAGATAGAAGACATTTTTGAACATAGATAAATAAAAAAAAATTATATCTAGAAAAAAATATATTTTTATATTTTTGTTGTGAGAAAAAAATATACAAATATAGATATAAAAATTTTTTAAACATAGATAAAAAAAAAAAAAAAATTCATATCTATAATTATATATGTTTTTCTCAGTAACAACATCTATACCTTCATCACAGTTCAGTTGTAGATGGTTCTGTGAGCCTATAAATTCAAGCTATTATGATTTCGATTTCAACTTTTTTCAATTTATCTGTTTCAAGAAAAATGATTTTCCTTGAAAGCGTTGCTAAAACATTTGAAAAAAAAATGTAAGGACGCTAACAAACTACTTTCAATCCGTCAGGGATTAAAAATACGTACCAAATATGTTTCATATTGCGATGAAGATGGCTATTTTTTGCTGAATTGAAATTACTTTTTTATCTCAGAATAACTCATAGTACAAATATGGTAGTGATTTGTAATTTTATGTTAAAAAATAAATTTGTTTTCAATATAAGGTATTTGATTTCTTTTTATATGGTTTCCAACACTTTTTATTTATGTATAAAATATGTATGTAGGTCTAGGTACAAAGTATTTCAAATACATATCTATCACCCAACCATTTTATATCTTCAATAATAGGTTGTGACAAGAATTTTTTTGTACAAATCAATTTTCACCAATTGTCCGGAGCGATCTTTCACAATTCAAAAACAACGTTCGATATCGCAAGTTACCTTGCGGTATCGCCCGTGAAATACGGCTTCGGATCACTTCCGATTGCGCTACGGTACGTAGGATATGAATATGCTACAGGGTGGCCAACCACTGACGCAATGGTCATTTTGAGGGTGTAAATGATGATATTTTGAAATTCTTTTTTTGGTTAGTGTAGGGTAACCGAAAGCACAATTTAAAGTTATTTCATATATTACCTATTCCAATACAAAGTTACAGACCAAAGTTGCACCTTTTTTAAAGTCACACCCTATTATATGACCTCAAAAAAGGTAAGGCAAGCTCAAATTATGATGTTTCTTCAAATCACTATGTACATTAAATTTCACGAGAAAATCGAGAAAATTTCAAAATATGGAGTCATTTTGAAAAGTAATTTATGAAGGAATCAGTTACGCAAGCGATATCGACAATGTTTCTTTGAGTAGATATAACAGCTTGTCCCATAAAGAGAAATACAATTTACCTCTAGAACAGTGTGATCATAATTAATTTTCAAACATCCACTACGAAAAATGGTAAGAAAGTAAAAAACTTTTTTATTTCGAATGACACGCCCGTTATTTCTTCATCTCGTTGAACGCAAAAATTAATTTAAAAATTTTTTTCATAAGGTTTTCCTCTACCTAAGCCTGATATTTTTCCAGCTGTTGTCGATTTTCGATCAAAACTAGTGAAGTGATGAGTGATTGACAGTTGCAGAATGAATCTCAGAGAATCAATAAATCGAATAGCAGTTCAATGTGTAGTGAATTGAAAATCGAGAATTGCTGAGAAACTATGAGATTTAGGTAAGTATCGCAAAACCTTATGAAAAAAGTTTCGAAATTACGAGATAAGGAAATACCGGTCGTGCCATTTGAGATGAGGAAGTTTCAGACCATAATTCCTAGTAGATGTTTGAGAATTTATTATGATCACTCTGTACATTCCAGAGTTCAATTTTTTCTTTTTATGGGACCAGCTAATATTTCTACTCAAAAAAAAATTGTACGTATCGCTTGCGTAACTGGTTCCATAACTTACTATTCAAAATTACTCCATATTTCAAATTTTTCGCGATTTTCTCGTAAATGGAGCATTGAATGCACAGAGTGATCTGAAGAAAGTAATCATTATTTGAGCCTGCCTTTTGTTTTTTGAGGTCATATACAGGATATAATTGAAAAAGTTTAACTTTGGTCTGTAACTCCTTTTTGGAACCCCTATATATATGGAAATAATTTTTGATTGTGCTTTTGGTTACCCTACACTCACCACAAAAAAAATTCCAAAATATCATCATTTACACCCTCAAAATGACCATCGCGTCAGTGTTGGCCACCCGGTATATTTCCTCGAAAAGGGATGACCATATTGAGCCATTCATTCTTCTCTATCTCGTAGGATTAAAAAGTTGTAGTTCAGGGATAGCTAATAATGATCACCCTATACAAAAAACTGATTCAAACGAATATTTTATATAGTAGTCACTGTATACACTGTATAGCAAAGTGAATGCTCTAGTTACACCTATCGACGACGAAATGAAGCAGTTTATGCAATAAGGTTACGATAGTTAGATGGCTGGTGCTTTGATAGCAATCGATTTTCACAAAATTGAGGTGTTTTATCCTTTGTGGTACAGATGTCGCTAAAATGCGGTTTGTATTCGTGAAGCATTCAGGTTGGAATTTATCTTCATCTTACTGAAGATTTCCTAAAATCTTTCTGTCTGGTCTATAGAGCATTCCTTGAATAAAGGAGACATGAGTCATGATGAATTATGGCAAATATAGGTATCTTATGATTGTTTTGTTGATTGATCGGGTCATCATTTGAAGTAAGTAATTTTTGATCGCTCGTTCTCCTTAAACGAGTTCTATATCCTTTTGCCCAAACGTCTGTAATTTTCGAATTTTGAGCCGAAAATATTCTCAAACGATAGGGTTCTATTCCTTGACGACGAATTCGTGGTCAAATTCGATTCTGTCAGTGAGGCTGTCCGGCTGGCCGTTAGAACAATAACTTTGAAAGGGATTATCCTAGGGACTTCAAATTTTCAGAGGGAGGTCGGTTTCCAAATGACCCGGTTGAGTTCGTTAACCAGCCAAATCACACAGAGTGTTCCATAAAATATGGCCATTCAAAATTTTTATTCCTCAATATCTCAGACAAAACGAAACTCATCGAAATGAAATGTTGCGGCCTTAGAATATAATGTTCTAAGGTTGCGGTCATATGCAAGATGCTTGTAATAAGCTTCATGCGAAATTTTGTGGCTATAGTGTAAACAGAACCATAAAAACTTAAATTGGAATATTGAAAATAAGAAACTCCATATTTCCATTAAGTATATCTGATTCGAATGAAATAATAAAGATTTATATACACTGACCGTTCATGCCGAATTTTGTGGCCATAGTGGTAACAAACCCATAGAAAATTCAATTGGAATATTGAAAAGTAGAATCTTTATATTTCCATAACAGGATAACCGATTCAAGTGAAATTTATTTTGTTGATCAAAACTGAATGTCCATGCAAAATTTCAGGAAGAGTTTTTGTAATTATTTATTTTTTACATATTTCATTTTTTGAATAACTTCCGGAATATAATTCTGATTGTTCTGAGATTCTTCATTTTTTGATTTCAATCTCACATCCCATATGAAATTTTGTGGTAATAGTCTTATTGCTCCACAAAAGAAGGAGCGCTCAAAAGCTCCTGCTCAAGGCTTTTCTTAATTTTTTCTCAAAAAATATCCACAGTCTCCTTAACGAAAATCCATTTTCCCTCAATGTTATTGCCAACATGGAAATTTGTGATATTTAAATGTACTGATCCTGGAGGTCCAATGCATGCATTTCAAAATAATTCTCCTTTCAGTGGCACACTGATGAACTTGATCTAAAATGAAACATTTTGAAATTCTAATTCATGTAAGAAACCAAAATCAAACTGTTGTTGACATAAAATTTTAGCTGACTGAAAATTTTTTGAAATATTATTGGGTTTATATGAAGGTCTATTTCATCCTTTTTGCCTCTCCAATTTTAATTTCCGGCCATCATCACCAGAAAAGATATTATTGTCAAATGAATGCTGGCCGAAACGTTGAATAGTAAAGCACAAATGATACAAATTGCCTAAGCCCCATTTATCCACGACTATTTCATAATCAACCAATTATATACAATCCATCACTAGTGAATAATGAGTCTTTTTCACTGCTGTTATATGCTTGATGGATTTAGGTATAATATTAACAAATTTTTGAACTGATGTTTTGGCAGTGTTTCAAAGTTAACTAACAAACAAAGATGGGTGAGAATACTTTTTCACTCCAGGGCCACAACTATCTATAATCAACTTATAAACAGAAATACAAAGACAAGTTCATCAAAAAATTCATCATGTTATGTCAACTTGACTTTTTTTCCACTAGTAGGAAGGACATATTACCTAAGGCCGCCAAATGTTAACTACTTCAAGAAAATATTCAGTAGTCGTTTATAAAGTATAGTATTCTACTCGAGTAAAATGGCTATTATTCACTCGGTGACTTCACGTTGTATATATAAAAGCAATATTTATAAGCGCGTTGCATAACTTACCTATTATTCGACATTTCTAAATGTCTTACTTGAATCGATTAAAGTAGTTTTCAATTGATATATGAATAAGAATCAATAGAGGGTTTTGCGTTTTGTTCATTTTTATATAACTCCAATAGCTGTTTCTTTTTTTCTGATTTTGCTAATGGTACTGATAAAAAAATCTGCAAAATCATGATAGCCTATCAGGGCTATTCACTAAGCAAAGTGGTTATGGATAAAAACTAAAAATTGTTTATGTTCAAGGTCAGTTGCTAAGCGCAAAATTGGTATTCACTTTTCAAAAAAGACGCTATAAAAGTTGCTTACTGTAACAACTAGTCACTATGAGAAGTGGTTCACTGGCAAATGCTTCAGAGGTGTTGTCAATGATAACTACGTGCGTAGGACACTAACAGGAATGTTATTTATTTTCATTTATGTGGACAATTAAACATTTTCAAAGAATAAGAATGGCATTCTTGGTACAGACCGAGTTTTTAATCATTCAGGAATTGATAGAAAGGTATGTACGCTGTTAGACATTTGCTAAGTTTTTAATAAAAATGATTTCTCTTTTAGAGAAAATTTACGATTCGGAAGTAGATACTTAAGAGATTTCAGTAATCCTTTTGAATTGCCGGATAGCATATTCAAAAATTTATTTAGGATGAATAAACACACAACCATGGAACTTTTAAATGATTTAAATCAGTTTCTATCTGATGGACAACGGAGTAAATATATTCCCAATCATTCAAAAGTTTTACTTACATTAAACTTTTATGGTCATAGATGCTACCAATCTAGTGTTGGCACAACTCTACATTTACCTCAAGCCAAGCATCAGCTAGTAGAATTGTGACATTGATTACTGATGCTATTGGCGAACATATTGTTCCCAGGGAATTAAGGTTTCCAAATACTGAAGAGGAAGTTCAAATCACAGTCCAAAGATTCATGAATAAATTTCGTTTTGCTGGAGTACTTCGATGCACCGATTGTACTCATATTCGAATTATTAATCCTCCAGAGAATAATGAAATTTAACTTGGGACTGTTTACTATAACAGAAATGGATACGCTAGTATTAATAACCGAACGATTTGTAACTCAAGCCTAATGTTCACTTCAATAAATGCTCGTTATCCAGGGTCATGCTGCTATATGGCAAATGTCTTCGATCAGAGAACATATGGAGCAGAAATATTTTGAAGGAAGAACAAATATATGGTTTTTAGGAGCTTCTGGTTATCCTTTTAAACCCTGGTTGGATGCAGAGCGTAATACTTCCGAAGCAGCATATTATACAGGTTGTCATAAAACGACCAGAAATATCGTAGAAAGGACGCTTGGTGTTCTTAAAGGCCGCTTCAGATGTTTACTGAAACATCGAGTAATACATTATATGCCTCTGTTCTCTAAAAGCTGCAAAAATTGTAAATGCATGTGCTGCTTAGCACAATATATGCATAAAAGATAATATAGGCTTGGATGATTTAGAGCGACTGGATGATGATGAGGATATAAACATTTCAAATTCCATTAAAATACAAGAAAATGTTAATATTTCAGCATTAGGAAGCAGAACAAGAAGAACGTTAGTTGATTATTTTAGGTTATTTGCTCAACATACCTATTAATGTCATTCCTTTTTTATTCTAATTAAGTATTTTTGAAAAAAAAATTTTAATATGAATATATTTTTTCTTTTTTCACAAAATAAAATGTTATGGAAAATATGTTAATTTTATAGATCTACATATTGAAACAAACCCAATTAATCAAATTTAATAAAAAGAACCCACATTAGAAATAAATCTTCTCATAACAAAAGCCGTCAAAGAACACAAAGTGAAATTCTAGTTATTTCTGAAAAAATATCCATTCGAAGAATAAGGTTCTAATTCTACCAAAAAATCCTTATGTTTTTCACATACACTTTATACAGACCAAAATCCTTCAACCGCGGTGGCTAATTATTGAAAAAATTTTTACACATATTCAGGGCTATTCAGTAACTTGAGTGGTAATCGCAGTTGTTAACAATAGCAACTCTGATAACAACCTTCGATAACCACCAGTGGTTATAGGTTATCACTTTCAGTATTCTCTAATAAACAATTGGCAACTGTTGTTATCGTAACAACCAGATAACAACCTTCAAACTGTATCCGTAAAATAGATATGGCAGCGTTGCAAATAGTTCTAATGTGCCGTTTCTTTGACAGAATATTTGTTGATTGTCAAATAATACTGTGTCAAGATGGCGTCAAGTGAGGACGAGTCGGAAAATCGCTCGAATAAAAATAGAAAAAATTTGTGAATATAAGTGCCTATACTGCAATAAAAAAGTTGTAGAATATATCAAGTGCGTGAAATGTAATGAAAGATTTCATCCATCGTGTTTAACAAAAGCGGCTGATCAAAAATCAACCACATGCAAACATGAGGCTTCAACATCCACCATTCAACAAAAAGAAGAAACAACCGATACGGCCGTGAATTACGAGGTACAAATCCATGCTCTGAATATTGAAAATAAATACCTTAAGGAACTCCTGAAAGAAGTACAGGACAAAAATTCTCTACTACAATCCAATATCAATTTATTAAATGATAAGATCCGAAATATGGAAACAGCAAATCAGGTAAACAAAACCCATAATCTTGAAGATAACAGCATGTCGACAAAAAACAACACAATTGGTAGCAACAAGGAAAAAGAATTGAAAGATAACATATACCAGAAGAACTACTCGTTGAACGAACTACCAAAGAAATCCTTTACCTGGGTAACAAAACTAAACACACCAGGCCAAACGGAATCATCACAGAAAATTAATATATCAGAATCACTAAATGTCAATGCAATTGACACAGCAAAAACTAAAACCAAAACGACAGAAAGAAATGTAATAACTCGAGAAATGGTTTCTACAGCAATAAATCAACAAAACATAGACATTAGGAACACCGAAAAGAACCAGGGTGAGTTTGAGCAAGGTGAATTTCAGCTGGCAAGAACAAGGAGAAGGAACCGAATGAAACCTCACGTAGGCACAGAAGAAAATCTATGCCTAAAGTACAATTTTGAAAGTAGAAGGAAACACAAAAAACCAGAAGAGAAGAAAATATGGTTGTTTTTGGGAAGAATTAAGGATCATGTCGACCCAGAATCTATAAGGAATTATATAAATGAAAATCTGAAGTCAGACAGAGCAACAGCAAGTGTTAAACATTTACCTTTAAGAAACCCCCAGAAAGATAATAAATGCTTTTTGATTGGGGTGGAACCTGAATACAAGGATAAAGTTTATGATTTAAAATTTTGGCCAACAGGGGTGGCATTTTCAAGATTCAATTTCCGAATGGGACATCATTTGTTAGAAGAAATAACAAACCAACAAGCACCCTAGCAGGCAAACAGTAAACCCACATCACCTAATAATTTTAGAATAATACACCTAAATGTACAAGGCATTTCAAACAAAATAGAAGCACTGGAAGAACTCAGTTATAAACTCAATACAGATATGCTATGTATTTCTGAACATTGGCTCAACACAGATAATAAAATCTATATCACATGAAAAATTACAGCTTGGCAAATTGCTACACCAGAAAAGAACATATACATGGAGGAGTTTGCATGTTCATCAAAAGGGGTATAAACTACATGCAAGTTGAAGAAATCGATAAACTTTCATGTGAAATGTTACATGAAATTAATGCAATCTACCTTCCTGACCTCAATCTAATTGTATTGGCATACTATACACCGAAAATGCCAAAAGAACCCGAACATTTCTGGTTCCAAATAATTGAGTACATATTCTCTAGTTTTAATATAAAGATAGACATAATTATTCTAGGTGACTTCAATGTAGATTTTAACTCGCAAACTGAGCAAGTACTTAATGTCCTCAACATGTTTAAAAGCTATGGACTGCATAGAACGATTTTTACATATACTAGGGAACATTTCAATGGCAAACAGTCCTGCATAGACAACATTTTCACCAACATTGAATTTTGTGATGCAGAAACTTATGAAGCAAATATATCTGATCATCTAGCCCAGATAATAGATGTTAATACTGAACCATGCTCGAGAAAACCTACCAGAATGTTGAGAAAGTTTAGTACTGAGAATATAATGTCTCTAAAAAGGCAACTGTTAGATGTCACCTGGGATAGAATCTATGAAATCCCCGATTTGAATGAAAAGTATAACACATTCCTGAATGTATTCTGTTTGCATTATAATAATACCATACCATATCAATCAATATCAACAACTTGTACCTACAAACCTTCGTATCATATTAAACAAATTAAAAGAAACACTGGACCTATTAGAGAAGTTTATACACTGCATAGGGATAATGAGACTTTGGAATTATATAAGAAATATAGAAAGTTCTACCTGGATAGTACACAAAAAGATAAAAAGCAAAACAATGAAATGAAAATTGCAAAGGCCAAAAACAAACAGAAAACCACATGGGAAATTATCAAGGCAGAAACTAGAGAGGAAAAAACAAAAGGCAATACCAAGTTCACCATCAGCAAATACCCTGAATGACCACTTCACTACTATAGGAACTAAAATATCCGATCAGATTGGATCAAATACCACCCCTGCGCAATCGTACTTACATAAAATAAAAATTACTCATCCTAACTCATTGTTCTTCAACCCTATCACAGAAAAAGACACACTCCGATACATACAGAAGATGGCCTCAAAGCCAACAATGGATATTTTTGGCATTAGTACAAAGTTAATAAAATCAGTTGGAGATACAATTTTGGCCCCATTAACTCATATAATCAACACAAGTATGCAGGAAGGAGTGTTCCCGGATAATATGAAACTGGCCAAGGTATGCCCCGTGCTCAAAAAGGGCGATCCAACAATAGCTTCTAATTACCGTCCAATATCAATCCTTCCAGTGTTTTCTAAAGTTATGGAAATGGTGATGGCTGATCAACTGATCTCCTTTTGGATAAATACAACTATCTCTCAAGCTCCCAATTTGGATTCAGGCAGAACAAATCGACAATTGATGGAATAAAAGACTTATACAGTTACATATTAGATGGCTTCGAAACACATCAAACAACACAAGTCCAATTTTGTGATCTATCGAAGGCGTTTGATTGCATGGACCACGAGATATGCCTGGAAAAGCTGGAACATTATGGTGTTAGAGGAGTTGCCTTGTCATTGTTTGCCTCATATTTGAGGAATCGTAAGCAAGTGACATCCCATATTCAAGAAATAGCACAACAACTACAATCGTGCATGGTATTCCCCAAGGATCGATTCTAGGACCTCTTTTATTCATATTATATATCAACGACCTCCCAAAAAATGTCAATTGCTATGCGGTGTTATATGCAGATGATACCACATTAGCAGTCAAGGATAAGAACAAAGACAGTCTACTCCAAAGATCAAAGATTGCAAACACACAAGCAGCTAATTGGTTCAACTCAAACAGATTATGCCTCAACAATGAAAAAACTAAAATTATGACTTTTACATCATCAACTGCGGTACCTACAGATGACGCAATGTTTCTAGGCATTAACTTTGATACCAGACTAACCTGGAAGGCCCACTGTACACTACTGAAGCAAAAATTACAACCTGCTATATATGCCATCAGACGAGTAAGACAAATAATAAATAACCAAACAGCACTACAGACATATTTTGCACTATTTCATTCCCGAATGATATATGGTCTGGAAATATGGGGCAATTCAAGTCATGTGCAAGAGGTACTAATTACCCAAAAAGAAGCCGTTAGAGCAATAGAGGGAGTAGAATCAAGGACACATTGTAAGCCTATTTTCAAAAAACTGAAAATTCTTACCATAACAGCAGAACTTATAATCAAATTAATAATCGATGTTGCCAGAAATAAATCAGAATATGAGAAAAGATCAGATTGCCACTCGTACAACATAAGAACCAAAGAAAACCTAAATATAATAGGAACCAGACTGAAAACCACTGACAGAAAATCTGAGGGATTAAGGCTCTTCAACAAACTCCCCCTAGCATGGAGAAAGCTAGATGTCCAATGTTTGAAGAAAGAATTGAA
The DNA here is from genome assembly GCA_013421045.1 of Propylea japonica. Taxonomy (NCBI): domain Eukaryota; kingdom Metazoa; phylum Arthropoda; class Insecta; order Coleoptera; family Coccinellidae; genus Propylea; species Propylea japonica. Next base: position 16,433 of record JACDNR010000299.1, on the reverse strand, counting down.
ATGTCACTTACAAGAAAATCCACCATACAGTATAATGGAGTTTGCTGTTTTTGATGCAAAATAATTATTAAATTTGTATTGAATTTGTTTTGACGTAATTACTATGTAATTCAAATATATATTATTATTATTATAAGGTTAGCAACCCTGAGAAACAACCCTCGATAACCACCAGTGGTTATCAGTAACCACTTTCAGTATTCTCTAATAAACAGTTGGCAACTGTTGTTATCGTAACAACCAGATAACAACCTTCAAAATTTATCAGTGAAAATAGACGTGGCAGCGTTGCAAATAGTTCTAAAATGTGCCGTTTATTTGACAGAATATTGATTGTTGATTGTCAAATATGAGGTTAATTGTTAATTAAATTTGAATTTAGCTTAAATCAGAACATAAAACTATTCAGCGATTAATCAATTTCAAATAAATTTCCAAAAATTTATTTTTATATGTGACTGAGACCATGAAGTCAGGAGAAAAATCAAATGATTCCAAAGTTCTTTGAAGAAATGCAGCTAAATCATGCCGGTACAACTCAACCTCTTCTTTTCCATTTCAGAATTGAGAGTGAACGGAGTAGACATATATTTATTATTTTTGTGTATTTTTTTGTGAAGCTGACTCGAATTTTTATGGAAGAAAGTAAGGGCGAATTAATATAAGACAATTTCTCAGCATTTTAAATTAAACGTGTATTATTTTAGACAGAAGAGGATAAAAAAGACAAGCATTGAGCAATACGAATATATGATAAATTTTATGAGCGAGCATAAGGTTATGTTGAGAGGAAAGTTATCTCCATCTGAATCGGCAAAAGTTGGAGAACTGTGGATGCAACTTACCTACAGGCGAATTGAATAATTTGAAAGGCAGCATGAAGACCGTTCAGCAGTGGAAAATAGTATGTGTATTAATAATGAGTTTGGTTGGGCATATTATGCAATATTCAACGTTTATTTTAGACCTTCATCGAATACAAATCTAAAGTCAAAACGAAATCAAGATTACTGCAAAATAAGTTGAAAGGAACCGGAGAAGGGCCAGCTGAAGCATAACTAAACGATGTTGAAAACTTGTGCTATAATTTAATAGGTAGGATAACCACGGATGGAGATCCTGAAGTAAGGGTAATTGGCTTACCCGATGAAGGGTCAGCAAAATCATCTGGTGAACTCATTACAGTAGTATGTTTATAAACCTTCATAAATATTTATTATCAAATGCTATTGATTTTAGGTTATTGGGGATTCAGATGGCCGCCATGCTCTAGGGTTTGAAGAAGAAGAAGCAATTGATATGGAACTGATAGATACTGTAATTATTAGATAAATTATTTGTGAATAATTTTTTACAACAAATTGATTTCAGGAGATGGCGAATGTATAGTTTTGCACTACGGAGATGTGAAAAGAGGCACCTGTAAAAGATGTTCCTACACCTAAGACAGAAGGAGACTTACAGGAGTACAGGACCTCCTACACCGAAAGCCCCTACTTTGAAGGTTTTAGCGGATACAAACGAAAGGATTTGCGAATCTTTGGCATTGATAAGTAGTGCCAAAGAGCCAAGTGTTTCAAAATCAAATGAAGCTATTGGTGTATCAAATAACAACTTGGCCGCTTCAAATAACGCCCTGGCCCATTCGATGAATAATTTAGCGAATGCTATCATATTGTTAGCTGGAAAAAAAACTAATAAATATTTACTTTTGATCAGGCTTTATTTATATTCCTTTTATTTTCTTTTTTATTTTTACTATGAATAAACTCATTATTAATAACAAGAAAACTACAGGAATATTATTTACAACAGAAAGGTCAAAGAAAGAGAAGATTGAATACCTGAATATTGAAACCGAGAAAATTGTTCTAGGACACTCGACTAACATTTTTGGGGCTGTATATGGATGAATTTCTCAACTGGTCTCATCATCTAGATTGGCTCACTAATAAATTGAGCAGTATATTTTCGGAGTAAGGATCACGGTTAATTATATTCAGGGGAGCCAACTCAGGTGTTAATGATATATTTCTGGTAAAAAAAAATTTTAAGACTTATTTCAAAAGTCATATCGGGATTTCATGTAGGTAGCGTTCAGGAGGAATAAAAATATATTAACTTTTGTGGCTGTATATTCTGTATTGTTTGAAATTTTTGTACAAAAAATAGATCTCGTTTTGAAAGCTACGAGAATGAAAGATACCCTGTAAAGTCTATGAATATTGAATATCCAAAAATCGTTTGATTCTCACAGAAAAACACCCTGACAATCAGGGCTATTCACTAAGCAAAGTGGTTATGGACAGCCACTGAAAATCGTCGTTATGTTCAACGTCAGTGCTGAGCGCGAAATTGGTATTCATTATTTAGAAGTCGTTATAACAGTTGCTAAATGTTTATATCGGGATTTATGTAGGGAAGTGTTCAGGAGGAATGAATATATTTAACTTTGAGTGTCTGCATATTCTATTGTTTTAAATTTTTGTAAAAAAATAGATCTCCTTTGAAGGCTAAGAGAATGAAAAGATATCCTGAAAGGTCTATGAATTTCAATATCCAAAACATTAGTAGCCATGTTGAGCAAATCACCTAAAATGATCAACTAACGTTCTTCTTGTTCTGCTTCCTAATGTTAAAATATTAACATTTCCTGTATTTCAAATGAATTTGGAATGTTTATATCCTCATCATCATCCAGTCGCTCTAAATCATTCAAGCATATATTATCTTTTATACATATGTTGTGCAAAGAAGAACATGCATATACAATTTTCGCAGCTTTTGGAGGCATATAATGTAGTACTCGATGTTTCAAGAGAGAGAGAGAAAGAGAGAGAGAGAGACAGAGTCTTCCTGCCAGTTACACTATAAATTTGTTTATAAATAAAGGGTATTATTCTATAGATAAAAGATATTGTATAGTGGCAATGCCGTCAATTTAGCCCGTGTTGCATCCTGTGAATCGTTATGATGAATCAATAGGTCCCAGTCTTAGACAAAGGATCTTTGTTTATTTGTCCCAGCCTCTTAAGTCTCCCCAGCATTGGCTCAACTCCAGTTGTCTCATAGAGCAGTGGGTTAGGAGGGTTGTGCATGGATTGTTAGGGTGTCTCATTTTGTAAACCTTCCTCAAGCATGTTCTCTCTGCTACTTCCAGATTCTTTAATGTTGTTTTTGTGGTTGAGAGAAATTGCACGACCATACTCTAGCATAGTCTGCATATCATTTTATATATCTGAGTTGCAGTCTTCGTATTAATGCCCATCGTCTTATAGGTTAGTGATCTAAAATGTCCCGCTCGATCAATTGCTGCTTTTTTCTGCTTTCTTATGTGCGACTTGAAGCTCAACTTATCGTCAACAACTATACCCAAATATTTGCACATGTTCGTGGGTCCAATGGTGTACTTCCCAATTTTGATATTTGGAGAGGTGTTCCTGATTTTGTGGTAGAATATAATTAGTTTTGTCTTATTCGGGTTGGGTTGGGCTGTAGTCTCCATCTTTTCATCCATTTTTGTAACTGGAGTACAGTATTACCCAAAGATGTATCGTGGGTGACGAGTGTTGTGTCATCCTCAAACTGAGTAGTGTGTAGGCATTTTTGTCTACTTCCTGTGTGATGTGGTTATAACAGGGTGTTTCATCATAAACTGGACCAACATATATTTTCGTGTAGAAGACATCGAGAGAATCATTTTTGCCTTATACAATATATCCCGTTTTCGAAGCATAAGCGAGATAGAGGGTGTCAAACGTAATTTTGAGCAAGATTCTTATGTGTGGTCAGTTATGTATAATAGTTAAAGAACAGTTTTGGTCAAATCTCGGTACTTTGGGTCCTCTATTCAGAATTGACACATCAAACTACTAATATACGCATAATGTATGTATAGTCCGTTCACGAAAGGTTGAGCACATAGTAGGCGTTTTTTAATATCTGAAGTTGGCAGTATTTGCTGTCACAACGTAAAATAAATTCAACGTTGCCGAATGTAACCGGCCTCGTCCGACGAGAACTCTGGTTCGCAGTAAAACAAAGTGAGGTTACACTAATGTTTATATTCTTATAAATTTATATAACAATTTGCCGCAGTTAAACATTCTAATTCTATAATCAAAATGCCAGGAAGAATTTCCGTTGAAATGAGGCAGTGTGTGGCGCGGTGTAATTTGGAATTAAAACAGCTTATGCTTCACACTCCACATATTGGAATCGACGATCATAACGAAAGTTGCGAACATTTTCAACGTAAGTTAGAAGAATATAAGATATTTATATTAATAGAAATTGTATTTTAGATGCACATGACTTCAATTAGAAGAGTTATTAATGAAGATGATGACAAAGAGTTTCGTTCTATTGGAAGACCCAAGAAGACATCCACAGTAGACGATTTTATATTTAGAAAAGATCTGCAACGACAAATTTCGAATTTTAATTTGAAAAATGAATACTTTTCGATCAACGCACTACTGACTTATGCTAGGGAACATTTGGAGTATAACGAAGGACGTACAAAACTCTTCAAAATTATAAAGTCAATGGGGTATAAATACAAAAAAGTTAATGAACGCAAAATTTTATGTGAACAGAAGCATGTTGTTGCACCCAGAATTACTTTCCTGCGAAAATTTTTACAATTTAAATCTGTAGAAAATATCAGGTTCATCTATTCGTCGATGGACCCACGAATCTGATATGAAGTCGAATCCATCGACATTAAAAAATGAAGGCAAGCGATTCACGGTGTTGCTTGCAGGAAGTAATTTTGGGTTTTTGGAAGGATGTGACTTGATGTTAGATTCAAAATATAATGACCGTGACTATCAAAGACCATGACAAGTGAAATTTTCAAAATTGGGTTGTTAATCAACTAATTCCAGCTTTATCAAAGATTTTATATGGGCGTTGATGAGGAGTTATTGATGATGGAAATATCCCAAATGATAATACTTTTATGTTCTTAGTATTAGTGTCCAGAATAATCAGTTACTTTGCTGGATATGGACAAAGAATTACCAATTCTCAGAATATATTCAACAGCGTTTCACAAGCTCTCGTCTGCTTCATCAGGCACCTACAAATTAGAGGTTTGAGATGTAAATCCATCAAATAGATGTGTTATATATGATTGATGATGAGTATTGGATGGATTTGTACATCTTGTCGCTGAATGAATTTTGAGAATTGATAATTTTGCTCTGTCCTTATCCTGCAAAGTAATAATTCATTATTGTGAATACTATATTTACTTGTAAAACAATGAACTTCGAATCATACTTTCATTAATGAATACTTTCTGAATTGTAGGTCGTTACTGTGGTCGATAACCATTTGATTGCAACATCAATAAATTTAATTTCTCTCTCTGTCTAGGTTGTTACTGCAATTGAAGATGGTGATATGTAAGCAATTTTATTGTTTTATGCAACATAACTGGATTTCGAAACTTTGAATTTGGTGGTAAATAATCTATATACCTCCATATGAACATTGTTACCTATAATCAGAAGGTTAGTGGAGAAGAAGATGAAAAAGAATTCATGATATGGCAGCATGGACACAACAAAATTCGGAGTTTTATAATAATAATTATTATTTTTTCTTACATTTGTTTTGGGTAGATTTTCACTTGAATTGTTCAAATCCTTATATCCAGTACAAATTTCGATCGTATATTTTCTCCAATTCTTTTCCGATATTTCTGTTCAAATGCATTAATAATTTAATTCTACCTTGATTCATTGTATTGTATATGGATAGTGTTGATTGATAGCTCTGTTGTTTTTTATTTCCTGTTATAATTCTTTACAATTGCAATTCTATTACCTGAAGTTACGAATACGAATGTTACATGAAATATTTTATAAATATTGATAGAAATAATTGTTGATAATAATAAAGGATTCGACTCAAAGTTCTTCTTCTTCATTTAAGAGCATCATAACTTTATTGAGTAAATTAACTAAACACTTGTTAAATTGTAAATCGAAAACTTCTTCAATTATAAACAATTGCATATGATCTATTTTGAATTTTTTATTGTTACCTTATTTAACTTCGATTTATATATTTCAACATAGTAGGTACCTACTTCATTGTAAACTATTGATTTTAGTTCAACTCAATTAATATTATTCAATAACTTCATTGTCAGATATTATTGAACATGATTTTTATTGAACTATTGAAGATATGAAATTGAACATTATTTTGAGCTCAAAGCACTTTTGCATTTACAGGTATCATTACTGTATAGATGAGTTAATTCACAAACCCGATAAAGTGTAAATTGAAAAACTCTTTGGGTTCAGGAGGCTAAATTAATACAAATTAATCCTTTCAAGCTCCTCATCCATATGATATTCTCAAGTCCATATTTACACATATCAACAACAATAATAAGATAACTGATTTTAGAAGATGTTGTGAAGATGTGGGTTGCACTTCAAGCAAAGCATCCACATTTATTACTCTAGATATATCTTGATTCGTTTTGAGCATAAATATAGGTATATATAGGTACAATGTTTTCATTGTACACATAATGTTTGCTTCAGAACTTTTTCTTCAATTGACTTGATTCTGTTCATTCGCACTTCTATTGACTGATAATTCTCGAATACTCCAAATGGTGGGATTGATTAAGCCTGAAACGTCGTCAACGTTCATCTGGGTTTGATTTCTTCTTTTATTCCCAATTATTAAGGTCCAACATAACCACAACATGTTTTACATTATTCTCGAATTCATTTAATATACCATTAGTTTCCATTTTTCAAACAATGATATTTTTATTCGAGTCAGGTTGTGAATTTGTAACGTGAAATTTCAATCTTCTGTCGTTCGATATTTAGAACTGTCTGAATTGCGTTATCAATTGTCAATTTTCAGATGTGAATTGATATTGTAAAAATCCGCGATTTATAAATCTTTCTTGTAATATTGACAACATTGCGTATCAATATGACAAGAAAATAACAAACATAACCTAACATTTTAATATACACAGTGAAATATGCCAAATTGTCATGGCCAACCGACGGCTCAACCTTTCGTAAACGGACTATATAGTCCGTTCACGAAAGGTTGAGCCGTCGGTGGCCATGGAAATTTGGCATATTCCACTCTGTATATTAAAATTTAGTTATGTTGTTTATTTTCCTGTCAGATTGATACGCAATGTTGTCAATATTGCATAGAGTTCTCTGATAACTAGCAAGCTCGTCGGACGAGGCCGGATACATTCGGTGACGTTGACTTCATTTTACGTTATGACAGCAATACTGCCAACTTCAGATAAATAAACAAACGCCTACTATGCGCTCAAACATTCGTGAACGAATATGATATATTTAGTTTTATGAGAATTGTTCTCATTACGCAAGATTCAGCAGAAATGACAACAAACATTTTTTCAAAGTTTTATTGAAAAAAAATTTTTTTAATGATGTGTCGCATATGTCTTCATTGCATATTTTATTAATTTCTCCCAAGCTTCATGTGTTTTTGGATCCGTGATTTCGCTAAGATGTTCTATAAAAGTTTCTCCAAAATCCTGAAAAAAAAAGAATTTTCGTTAAAGCCAATATAATGCATATAATATAAGATATTTGGAGTGAGATTTTTCAGAAGCGTCAAAGTGCATATGTTAGAGTTCACTCAAGGATAGCGACTGCATACAATATTTTCCGATTTCTTTATGTTTCATATTCGTTAGAAGTTTTCTATTGTTTGGAAGGTTCCAAGGATATTTATTTGATGTAAAGTGAACCTTTCAATGATTAATATATAGAGTTTAAACCATATGTCAATAACTGTGTTGAAAATATTACATCGAACAGATTGATTGACATAGGCTTTAACCTCAATGTATAGATCATTGCAGGGTTTACTTACATCTATTTAATATTATTTGGAACCTTCAAACCAATAACAAATGAAACAAAACAAATCGGAAAATATACGCAATTATGTGCAGTCGCTATCCTTAAGTAAACATATACACTTATTGACACTACTGCAAAATCTCGCGCCGAATATCTAATGATGCCGTTTTCAGAATGATAACCAGAGGACTCAAATAGAAATAAAACATTCTGGAATATGAGGACACAGATGAAAAACCTTAGAGAGCACCAATAGTATATTTCATCGGTAGGTATATGTGAAGATCAGTAATAATTTTTATTTCTTTGTTTATATGGAATAAAATTGTCTGAACCTTCTTATTTCTCTATTACTTTTACTAAGAATGTCTCAATGACTACTATAATGAGAATGTATGAGTGAGATAAAGCAGGATATCATAACCAAAATTGATACAAAAGTGAGATGGAATTATGTTACAGACTACCATACTCAGTGCCAATTACTATCGAAGTATGTCATCAAATATGAAATTTAGACGAAATTGGTGTCTCTTCGAATATTCAATCGATATTCATGGAAAGTTTGAAGGTTATTTCAAAATAGCAACATTCAACTAGAGTTCCGTAATAATAACCATGGTGTTACAGTAAAATGAGGAACCGAATTCGCCTACTGAAAGTATCCATGCCCTTAAGGTGTCAATCACTATAGCTTTTACCATATATTCGAGAAGAACGAAGAGAAAATAAGGGGTCAAGATCACTCTTATCTAGCCAAATCTGAATATTGAGACAACACATCAACCTAATGCGGCCCATACACAAGCTACTTTTTCGGCGTTCTGGCAGCTAGCGTTTTGCGAGCGTCCTAGACGCTCATGCAATTTTGGCCAAACACAAGCGTCTCAGTAGCTCACCGATCGCTGACGAGAGAGGTTTGAAATGTCGCTCAGGCAAAAAAAATAGCCAGTTCTAAAATCTTAATAAGTGAATCCAAGAAACGTCGAATATAGGTTACGGGCGGGCTGGTGTTAAAAAAATATTCCTTATCCTATATAAATATTTTAAAAAACTTAAAATTACATCCGGACGATTATAGAAACTATCTACTAATGGATGAGGACACTTTTGAATTATTATTGCATCATTACGGAATGAGTCTCGGAGGCTTTTTATTTTTTTCTTTAAGAAATCAATTTCGCATTCATCGTTACATTGTTTACATAAAGCTAACAATTCTTCGTGGGCTTTATTCTTTAGTGTTCTGTTTGATTATTCTTTGCTCTAATCATCCACAAACACTTTTCTTTTTAAATAGTTCTATAAAATTTGTGATGAATTCTTCTGAATGTGCAAATCTTGCATGGTTCTCTGCTTTTCTGGACGCTCTCTCACACACACACAAGCGTTTTTCATGCGTTTCGCCGGCTATCTTGACGCTAAAATCAAACACGTTTGATCTTGGCGTCCGGCGTTGCGTCCTGCTCGGCGGACTCGCCACCGTGGCAGCTGATGGACATACACAGGCGTTTTTTCGGGTTACTTTTAGGCGTTTGGTCGCTTGCGGTGACGGTAGCTGCCAAAACGCCGAAAAAGTAGCTTGTGTATGGGCCGCATTAATTTCAAGAAACGCAATTTCATTCGGTTTTACGCGTAGAGCCGTAAAAAACTGAAGGGCCACAAAGTCGAAATTGTTTTTTAATTTTCCTACAATTATCAGGGTAAATCTGGTCATTGATTTTGTACGGCATCTGTGTCATACTATTTCAACATTGCTTCTAATCCATTATTCTGCAACGCCGTACAAAAATCATGCGACAAGGGAAAAAAATCTAGGGTTGCAATCCCCTATCTTTCCGTAGTCCAGGGGACGATTTGACACAACAGAAAATAAATTTTGCCGTACATTTTCGTTGGTCCAAAGGGAAAAAAAAGAAAAAATTCATTCATTTGTACCTACTTATTTTCATAGTCTTTTCGTGATTCTAGGTTCCTAGCTAGAAACTATGTTGAATATGGGTTTGTATACTATCCACTTATACCAAAATATAGACATATTGTCATTGATATTTTCCAAATACAACATATTTTTGAGAAGTACTCATGACACTAAAGTTAGCAGACCCCTTGTCGCATGATTTTGTAATGCAAACTTCGTGTCATGTACTTCTCATGAGTACTTCTCAAAAATATGTTGTATTTCGGAATTATCAGTGACAATATGTCTATATTTGGTATAAATGGATAGTATACAAACCAATATTCAAGATAGTTTCTAGCTAGGAACCTAGTATCACGAAAAGACTATGAAAATAAGGACAAATAAATAGATTTTTTTCCCTTTGGACCAACAAAAAGGTACGGCATATGAAAAAATTTTATCTTTGCATAAAATACTTTCAAAATAAATTTATTTCATGTTGTGTCAAATCACCCCGGACTACGGGGAAAGAGAGGGGATTGCAAACCTAGATTATTTTCCCTTGTCGTATGATTTTGTACGGCGTTGCAGAATGATGTATTAGAAGCAGTATTGAAATAGTATGACATAGATGACCGATGCGTACAAAATCAAATGACCAAATTTACCCTGGTAATTGTCGGCAAATAAAAAAAAAATTCGACTTTGTGGCTCCCAATTTTTTTACGGAGATAGACGTTTTCTTAATATTTTCACGAATCTATCAATGGTAAGAATGCCGTAGAAAAATATGTGACCAAATGTACCTACCCACTCTACCTTTACTTTCGAATGCTCACCTGCACTCAGTTGGGCAGCTCACAAGTGACGGCATAGTGCTGAATCTTATTATTTAATGCTCTTATATCGTTCTAGATAGGTCACCTGGTGGTTCAAATGACCCATAACTTTTTCAACACGGGCCTGTAGTCTAATATTAAGTCATTTCAAAATTATTCAAAAGCACATTCAAGTAAGATCCTACATGACGAAGTGGGTACATCCCGGACGCTCTTTCTCTGAGGAAGAAGTATTGCCTGGGTGGGTACTTCCCGGACGATTTTTTTCGAGAAAAGTAGCATTTCCTGGGTCAGTTCGGAAAGCCTACATATTTCCAGGGACTAGGCCGGGAAAAAAGTACAAATATGATAAATGGAGTTGATCATTACCATAGAAAAGGAATAACTGCTGACCGTTCATATGAAATTAGTTGTCGAAAAATTTGCATGTTTTTATCACAATACGCAACAAATCATTCATTAGATGATGTTTCTTCACGGGTGCCGAAAAAATAGTGCCCGAATAGTCGGGAAATAGTTCTTTTGGACTCACCTACGACACGTCCTGGAAATTCTGTGTTTTCGTCCAAAAAACCTACTTTCCGAACTACCTAATTACTGTTCTGTAAATTCCAAGTAAAATTGCAAAATTTGTAAAGTTTGAGAACTTCTAATTATATATTCACATTCGTGAAATATACAACTTTATTAGCAAATACTTGAGTTGATGTATTTGGCTATCAAGTAACATGTTGGATAGAAATCCTTATATTGCAGATTTACGTATATAACGTATATCTAGTAGCTGAGAGCCTCCACAATAAAAAGGAAGTAGAAAATAATAGTAATATACATTATATACCGCGGGACTGAAGTAGTACATTTAATCCTGAAGGTAAAGTTTAACATCCAAGTGGCATTTTAATGACGACAACCATATAATGCACCAAAATTAACGTTGTCATTGTTCTAGGAATAAGTCGTTCTTGAAACGTCGCATTGAAGACCACCTCAGATTGTAGTTGTGACGTTAAGATTGACTATAGTTGCACTAATCGTCGCGACAACAATGAAGCAACTGCATACGAAGTAGTAATTATTTTTTGGAATAGGAACGACGTTATCATAACATTATTAGATAATTTTAGTTTTCAAGTCAACTACTTCTATACTGGGCTATAGTTGAATCCTAAATCGTTATCTCGCTTTGAAGTAGTTGACTTGAAAACGTTATCGCGTAGTCATTTCAGCAACCTTCGAAGACGATGAGAAATATCAAATTAAACTGATTTATTATATTTGTGTCGATAACTTTCTCATAATTATTGTGTATCGCTAACCAAAAGAAACTTTCGAATAGTTAAGAAAAATATTTTTAGATTAATTCTACCAAAAATCACGTTAATGTTATTTACCTCAATGCTATTGTTTTATCTGTCCTACAAAATCTCTACATTTATACTACTGATTAGTCACTAATATGGAAGGTTGAAATTTATTAGAACGGTTTAGGCAAGTTTTATGATACTTCACCTGGTCAATAGCAATGAGCTCCAATTTCAAATAAAATGTAAATAAATCATATTGACGTTTTATTAACTTACATTTGACGGGGTCAACCAACCTGACAGCAGTTCAGTTTTGGTCGTATAGAGAAATCGAGTCGCATTTTGGGTATTATATCAGTTGTCTAGTAACCCAACGTTTAGAATTAGTGCAGTTTTTGGTCAACTAAACTACGAAACTAGGCCATGTGTTAAGAATTGGTCATTGGCGGTACAAGTTGAAATTTTACATGATGGCTATCGGTAATCATTTGGTTGAAATATTAACTATCTTAACGTCATATGTCGAATGAACTTCGTTTCAATAGATGCCGCATGTTTAAATTAGTTGCATCAAAGTAATCTTCGCAATGTAAGACAACGTAAATCTGATAACTATAGTTGCAGCACGACTCTGTAAAAGCCCGAAAATTATTGACCAAACTGGTGAAGTTTGGTTGCACGTCTTCTTTATATACGTCGACGCAACGTTTATTGCTACTTTTGCATCTTACTCATTCAAATTAATTGATATCGCCGAATTTCCGTAAGATGTTGATGAATCCAAAAGTAAAGTACTTATGATAATTTTAGATCATTATTTTTACATTCTATCGCTAAGGGTAACCAATACCTTGTTGAGTAACTTTCACTTACGTTTGCTAAAAACAGTTCTCTATATAGGTGCTAACAGTACAAGAAAGGAAAAATTAATTTGTCTATCGAATACTCACCATGAAATAATGTTTCGTAAACCAGCCCGGAATATACAGTTTCCCTGTATTCTGCAAATATTCATGAAGGTCTTCTGGATCGCCTATCGTATCTATCCATTTGTTAATATTGTACATTAATTTTTGGCGTTCTTTCAAGAACGCTTCATTATATTTCAGTTGCTCCAAGGGAACATCTTCAAATGTATAGAATTTTCGGTATTGTGGATGTTTCTTGAAAAAACTGAAATAAAAATTTATGAATTGAAAGCAAAACTTGAGATGGATTATTATTACAAAATAATTTCACGGGTCTGCCCGATCAGAAACACACAGTTAAGTTTGAAAGTTAGCCTGAAAAGCAATACTCTGGATCTGATAATTCGACCACTTGGTACCACGAAAATTATATCGAAAGCGTAAAAAACATACAGAATTTGACAGAATACAATCATTTTTTGAACTTCAAATCTCTTTTACTGAAAAACCACAAGAATGATTTAACGCATCAACTAAAAAGAGATATTCCGACCGTACATTTCAAATGCTAGGTATTTTGTCACAAAGTTGAAGTTTTCAGATTTTCTATTCAAATGAACGAAATATGGCACAAATTACCATATCACCATTGGGCACCTAAATGGGGCATGCCAAAAAGTAAGGTTATAGGTACTCGTCCATAATTCTTGTACGAAGAATCATTAAGGAAAATCATCGCAACTGTGATTTTTAATTTCAAAAGCATCCTATTTTTTTGAATTCGTTTTTTGCACTCCTCTGCATGACTTTTTCAAATGGAAATATATCAAGCTGATTTACGAAATTTCATCATTTCTGGGCAATTTTAGTTCATTTTTGACATAAACCATCGAGTTAATTCGAAATCAACGATTTGATTGCCCAATCAAGCTTTGTGAAATCCACTGTTGTATGGTGTCTGGTAATGTTAAATTGTTTCCGTGTCTTGTTTGATAATTATGAAAGTCAGAACTTATGTCCAATATATGCTTGTTCTGATGAATATAACATGATGAGTAGTTTAAAATGAATATGCATGGAAACCTTCGTAAGTATTAGATTTTGGAAAAAATGGGCGACAAGAATCAAGAGGCGTCAGAACGAATATAGGCCTCGATATTTTTTTTGACAGACAAAAACTCGGTCAGCATCAACCGATGACTCCCACAGAACCACATTATAGCATAAGTGGCAGTACGCCATACTGTAATAGGGAGTGCTTTCTATAGTGAGATAAAGCATTTAGATTTTCACAGACATAATCAACATGATTGACCCACCTAAGGTTTCGATCAACATGTAGCACAAGGAACCTAACACAACCGGTACCTACCAGCATCTACATACAAACCGTGAATGTTTGTTTTTATTCATTTAATGACCTAATTCATTGTTTCAGGTGTTATGCCTTTTATTTAGGTAGGTACTAATTATAACACATTTGGTGGAAGACTGATTTACTAAACATATTTCATATTCTCACTGACATGCGCATGTACACTCCGTACACACAAATAAGTATTAAATTCAAATCAACAACTAATTCTAAGAATGGATACAACTTATTACATCTCCCTTTTCTAATATAATTTTTTTTAATATCAAAACATAAATCTATTGGGTTCTTTATAAACCCTACCATACATTGTTCTATCCGGTACATGTAAAAAGTATTGTCAGAAATCGAATCTTCAAAAGTTTCATCAGGCGAAATGTGAGAACCAACATCTCCACTTCCATGAGGAGAAATGTTTTCATTTCAGAGGAAGTTGGTAATGCTTCAATAAACCTACGATCCTAGTAATTGAAGAACCGTCAGATTTCTGCACAATATATGACCTTTCTCGTGGTTTATTTAAACTTCACCAAACTGCCATTTATCCTGGAGTTTATCTTGATACCTAACATTTTTTTTTATTTCAATAGTTTTTAGTATTTTACATTTCTTATCATAATGGATCTTCTGTTTCTGCTGATTGAGTGTGACATTATTTTCATATTTTTCAACATTTACATATTAGGTTTCAGATAGTTTTCAGTAGTAGGTAATATATCTCTTAAATTCCGTGACATCAACAACTGTGCCGGAGAAAAACCACACTCTAAGATACTATTTCTATACATAAGCATTACTAAATTTAAATTTGTTTTCATCAAAAGCTTTGTAAACATTTTTTTAACAGTTTGTTTTGTCTCTTTACCATGCCGTTTGATTGGGGTAGTTAGGGCTGGAAGTTATATGTGTGAAGTCATATACCCTAGCAAAATTCTTATATTCACTAGAGTTGAACTGAGGGACCATTATCAGATATTAATATTGCTGGAATACCAACCTACTGAAAATTGACTTCAAATATTTTATAACTGTTACTGACTGTGCATTTTTCAACAATATCAGTTCAACCCATTTTGTATAATTAATCAGTTACAAGTAAATACATAGTTTGTCCCAAATATAATATATCACATCAACTTTGTATCAGGATATTTTAGGTATATTATGATTTATTAAGGGCTGTCTTTGTTGAGACACCCTGTTGTTTAAACAAATTCGACAGTTAAGTATAGTACATTTCTATTTGGATAGGTAGTAGTCGACTGTTCTGGTTTAATCAACACTATCTCATTCTCATTGAAGGATCTACTACAAACAGAAAGAAGGTACCCCAATGGGATTACAGATCTCAGCAATAATAGCCGAATATGTGATAGATGAAGTACTGAATATACAAAAGAAAAACTCCCATGCCAAATACCTTTTTTGAAAAAATACAGAGATGACATCATAACAGCCATTCCAGAAGGACTAGTCCAGCAGTCCCGACAAATATTGAATTCTTTGATACCAGCAAGACACTACAGGTTACCATAGAAGAAGAAGACGACAAATCCATACCATTCTTAGACATGAGGGTAATCAGAGAGGAAACAGAGGAAGGCAGTACATTAATGACAGATTGGTACGAGAAGGAGATATCATCAAACAGGTACATTACACCACAAATCATATCATCCATTTAGCATGAAAGTCAAATTATAAGAAACTAAAAACAAGATAACAAAAAAATATGTCATCCCAAATTTATAAACAAAAATCTGAAATGGTATTAGGAATACTAAGAGAGAATGGCTACCCATACGGTTTACTGAACAGAATAATCCACGGCACACCAAACTCCTCGGAGAATCCACGACTAATAGGATCACCACCGACAACAGATGGAGAACTAAGACGAGGATATCTCACCTTGCCATTTATAGAAGAATTGACACCATTACTCAAGAAAATCATACCGAAAGAGAAATTTCATATAGCAACAAAAAACTCAAAACCAACTTAAATCTATTTTCACAAATTGAAAGATCCCACACCAGCACTGCAGCAAAAATGGAGTGGTATATAAATCTCATGCAAAGACTGTGAGGGAGTATATGTGGGAACAAACTTCAACAACCTTGAAGCAACGACTTTCAGGTCATAAAAGTGAAATTAACAACAACAGAAGGAGTTGGGCATAGCAATACACATGATAGATGAAAAA
>JACDNR010000298.1:0-47558 GCA_013421045.1 Propylea japonica | reverse complement strand
ACATCAGGCTACTGATCACCACGACCACGCTTACAGGGGACCATATCCTGACACCTCTTCGAGAGATAACACGGTCCAGAAACTTATCCCGTGAAAGACCAATAGTTTCGTTGCTTGTGTTGCATGTAGCGCCGTTTTGTTGAAAGTAAACGTTTTCCAAATCAATACTATCCAATTTCGGGCATAAAAACATTAATCATCTCTCGATAGCACGATTCATTCACCGTAACGGTTGCTCCAGCCTCATTTTCTAAAAAGTAAGGTCCAATGACTCCGCCGAACCACCAACCGCACCAAACAGTCACACGTTGAGGATAGAGGGGCTTTTCAACAATAACTCTTGTGTTTTCCGAGCCCCAGATGCGACAATTTTGCTTGTTGACGAAGCCACCGAGGTGGAAATGGGCCTCATCACTCAAGATGATTTTTCACTCAGCAAAGACACAACGTTGTTGATGATCGGCCGGCTTGAGTTCTTGCGTTAACTGAACTTTATAAGCCTTAAGACCCAAATCTTAATGCAACATACGGTGTGATGACGTTTGTAGAATGCCTCATTTCAAAGAACGACGAGGAATGGGAAAACCTGGGTTTTTTCCAACACTTTCGGCTACAGCAGCAATATTAACTGCTGTTCTTGAGCGATGTACACGGATTTTATTATTCACATTACTAACTTGTCCCAACAGCTCGAATTTTTCCACCAATTTCCTTATTGATATTCTCTTAATTGAATTATTTCGATTTTGATGAAATTAGTTGAATTCTCAGCCAAGATGAAATTTCAAGTTGTTCGATAAAAAATATTGAAGTTTTTCTAAATGTCAACCAATCCTGTTTCTTGGCAATATATTGAAAATGGATTATATTTCAATCCTCGATGTCCTTGCATTATAGGTACTGAACTTGCCTATAATGGCTCCGAATTGATATATGATATGATTATTTTCTATTCGAATATCTCCCAAAGAATCTTTTCTTCGAGATATTATAACCAGAAAACAAAGAAAAAAAAGGCAAAGTCGAAAACACTACCTGACTAGATCTGTTATTCTTGTGAGCAAGATTCCCCAGAATTTCCTGGCACCATTTCAGAGTCCAAAGGTTGTTACTAAACAGGTCGCACGGGCATATTCAAACATTTCAAACGCCTACCACACTCCTTGTTATTTCGATATTATTTGTGGTCATTTTCTGCCGAAAACTTATGATGTTTTTATAGATTTTATAATGTCTGGACAATTTCGAAAGAAAAGTGAAATCACTATGTAATTATGAAAGAAATTCTGCAAGTTTTTTGCCATCGTTTTGGTCTAAGATCGAGTTTCACTATAAATAAGTGTGTAGAAATTTTAATCTGCCTCAATGTCAACTATTAGCTGAAAATGTTTCACTGTAAATTGGATTTCTAAAAAACTACGAATTAGCTTCCCAAAAACTATCAATGAAACTTTAAGTGTGAAGTTTTCATCAAACAAAAATATAGAGAAATATTTAATATCCGTCATTGACCATAGCCAGGCTGTAAGAATTTTTGAACAGAAAAGTACAATCGAAATGAATTCGAATAAAGGGAATTACCGAATTATATAGATAATCGAAACAAAAAATAGTATGAAACGAGAAAAGAGAATGTTAAATAAAAAAATATTTACTCAAAATATATTTATTCAGTGAATGTTTATTGAATTTCTTCCATTATCAATTCTTTTGTAGTTTTAATTGACCTGAATTGATTGATTGAATCTTTTCGTTCCCAATTCAGTATGATAAATATCATTTTTGCAATTATTCATTCTTTTCACCCTTCTATTATAAAATAGCCGATACATGAAATAAAAGAGTCCTTTGCTCAGGTTAGTGCAAAACAGGGTATTTGGTATCTGGTATCATACTAGTCTGCGTATGATACCAGAGCTCAGAGAAAACCCTCAGAAGAAAAAACCCTGTCTCGCTGTTTTTACATAATTGAAACATAAAACTATTCAAATAAATACCTTCAATTTTCAGATACAAAATACTTAATTCTTGCTCTTGGGCCAGGAGGGTGTTTTAAACCAGGTCTGGCATTCCAAGTGATGATTTTTCGAATCTCCTGTTCTTCTAAGACCGCTACAGGACTCTACTGAAGGGTAACCACCTCCCATAGATTTAAATAGTGGTATTTCATCCTAAATATCGATCTCATATTCGGAATGATGATAAAAAACTGTTCTGTGTTGACTTCAGAGCGACGTAGCAACATAAAGCCTCTGGAAAGAGGTGATAAAAATACTCTACTATAGGTGCTATGGCAGTGTGGTGTTGAAGGTAATGAAAAAAGTAAATAAACTTGCAAAAAGTGCATCAAGGTTAACACCTGCTAAACCAGAGCCTTTTTGTGTGTTTGGAAAATACCAATATTAGGCAGCAGTCTAGTTATGGGAGTTGAATAACAAAATAATCTTCTTGAGAAACACTCCTGAACTTACTTAGGTCAAAAAATTCATGATGATTTCATCTACCTCTACCAGAAAGCTCCTGAAGCTGTCACAAGCTGAGCTTCGGTTGATGGTGGGTCTGCTGACGGAAACTGTCTGTACAAACATCAGTTGTACCGCATGGAAAAGTCAGCAGTTGAGATTTATGAGCTCTGTGGGTCAAAAGCAAAAATTGGTAAACATATGGTATGCAAGTGATCCCGAGCTGGCTGATCTATCCACAATTTATATGGGTTAACCGGCCCAGGACACTCAACAGGTAACAACCAACGCTCCTCAGGAAGATGTCAGTTTCATCACTGCCATTGACGACGTCCTTGAATGAGAAGGGTAGAGAACAGAAGATATAGTCTTAGCCATAACGACCCCAGTCACCCCGTTATAATAATAAAAATAAGGTTTTTCTTAAATTTCCCCTGATAATTTTCTGCATCGTATATCAAGGACCGTCTAGTAGGTATACAAAGTCAGAACATGAAACAAATAAACCAATAGTCCCAGAAATTCAACACTGTTGCGATTCAATCAGCATTTCGAATTCACCCAATCAATAATCGCTCTAGAAGCACCTAGCTATCAAATGGTACTTGTATCGTATGGGAAAATCAGCAAATGAGATTTGCAAGGTCTGTGGATCAGAAGCAGAAACAGTGAACAAATAATATGCAAAGTTCCAGGGTTGGCTGGCCTAAGATCAATTTATATAGCGAAACCAGTCCTGGACATCCAGAAGGTAACGTCCAAAGATTCCAAGGAGTATCTCAGTTTTATCAACGCCATAGACGACTTCCTTTGGGAGTCAATGAATGAGTAGGGTAGAGAATAGAAGATCTACATGGACGCAGTTCCCTGAAAGCTAACCTAGCCATAACAACCCCAGTTTTAATAATAACACTAATAATAATGAGGTTTTTCTTCAATTTCATTTGATAATTCTTTGCATCGTAAACCAAGAATCTTTCAGTCAAAACATCGAACAAACAAACCAATAGTCCCCGAAATTCAATACTGTTTGCAATTCAATCAGCATTCCGAATTTACCCAATCAATAATCGGTCTAGAAGCACCGTGAAAAACATTGAAAATCAACTAGCTATCCTCACAATTTCACGAGACACTAATTGAATGGGTGATATCGCTTATTTTTAGCGTATACTGTGTACGTCACTCAGTACATAACGTTTTGGAAGCTGAAAATCACCATAAGATGTTCCAATTCGCGATCGATCAGAGCTTCTGAGGTGTTTTTGAAAAAATTGGCGAAGTGTTAAAGTGTTTTTTTGAGGATTTTGTTTTGACCTTGATTATCGAGGAAATAGTTTTTATTGTGTGATGAGATATTTGTGTGTGTTTTGGAGTGAATATGATTGGTGTTCCAGTTGGGTTCAGCCCTTATAGTTCGCACAGTGATGCTTCTTTGATGAACAAAAGAAAGGTATGGCTTTACAAAAATCAAAAATGGTTCAAATCTAGAAGTGAAATGTGTACCTGTGAAACTGAAAAAAATAGAAAATAAAAGACAGCGTTTTCGAATTTTGAGATTTTTATAGTTGAATGATGATCACAAAATGTTATTATGAGGGTTGGGGAAATCCCTCATAAATTTATATCTTTTGAATCAGTGACTGAAAAAAAACAGTTGAATCACATCAAATGACAACATTCGACGCATTTTTCGGCAATACAATGAAATACTTTTCTTCAACCTCTTAGCTGAAAAGAATTGAAAGACAACAAATACAATACATGAAACAAAAAAGTCCCCTCCTGAGGTTGGTGCAAAACGGGTTACCATACTATTCTGGAGTATGAAATCAGAGCACAGGAAAAACCTCAGTAGGAAAAACCCTGTCTCGCAATTTTACAAAATTGAAACTTAAAACTATTCGAATAAATACCTTCAATATTTAGATAAATAATACTTAATTCATGCTCTTGGATCGGGAGGGTGTTTCAAACCAGGTCTGGCATTCCAAGTGATGATTTTTCAAATCTTCTGTTCTTCTAAGACCGCTACAGGACCCTACTGAAGAGTAATCATTTCCCATAGATTTAAATAGTGGCATTTCATCCTAAATATCGAATTCAATTTCGAAATAATGATAAAAAACGTGTGACAAACTTATGTCGCGTGTAGGTTCCTTGAAAAGCTCGTGTCTGAATAAATCTTATCGTATTAATTTTTCTGCTTATGTGGTCATTAGATTACTAGGACAAAATACTTCAGAACAAAAAACATACCAGTTAAGACCATTCGGAATTCCATACGCGAGTTTTACCATCGTCTGGAAACATGTCAAGTAGAAAGTGAAGGGCATTTTCAGCATCTTCTACGTTTAATTCACCCGTAGATAGCACTAAGAAGGTACCTATTCATATTTTTTTGTTTCAAAGAGTTTCATCATTTTATTTCCCTATAACAACATAAGCACAAGAAAAGTATATTAGGATTCCATCTGTCACATGCTTTCCAACGAGCTTACACACGACATTTGTTAGAGTTTGAAAAAAAAAGAAATTGGGGTTGTAGCTTATGGGTCGAAAAAAAAATTGTTATAATGCCAAAAAAATTCGGTTAATTCAGAATCAATTCAAGTGATTCTGCTTTTTATTTCAAGTTACTGATTTAAAACATATTAATTTTGCTGAAAATGTTTGCCCAACCCTGTATAACTGATTGTGGAATCTTAGCAGAATTAGTTTTGAAAATATTCGAAGCAAGCCAAAAAGAAGTATAACCCCGAAGCTAGTGAAAAGGTTCAATATGTCGGAAAAGATCAAATTCAAAAATGAGCTTCTGTACAAACTTTGCAAAATGTGAAAGGAACACATGTGTAAACAATCTCATAAATTTTAACGTCAGAGTAATTTGTTTGTTTTGATAAACAAACACGTTTGAATAATCAAGGAAGTTCAAGTTGACAATGTTTATCATTTTATTTTTATAAGAGAAATTGAAAATTTTGTTTACCCCAGTTTTTCATTGTCTTTCAAGCAGTTGAATCAATTGCAAAATTTAGGAAATTTGAGTTGATTATTTTCCTGGATTTTTTTAGTTATTGGAGTCGATGTATTACTACTAGTTTCGCAAATCCATAAAAATATACATAAATTGAAATATTTCAACGATTATTTTTTTTGATTTCTTGATTATAATTTCTTTAGATGAAATGCAGAATTTCCATTTGAATAAATAGACATTTTGCAATATTTCTTTTCAGATCGATGAGAAGAGATGTTTTTCTGCCAGTTATATTTTAATTTAGACTGACAGACATAATTATATTCACTTTTGAATTTATCATAAATCAAGAGTATCTAATTATAAAGAAGTCACTGAGATCATTGCCCGATTCATATAGCCAAAAGATTTTTCTAATTATCCTAGCGTATCTGACAATTCGCTAAAAATAAAAGGTTACAAAACTAACAAGTTTTCAATGTGGTGTAGGAAATTTTCTTTCAGACAGTTTGGCGCATAAAAACTTTCCATTTGGCAACTGCCATATTTTTTCGATGATTATTTTACTTGGCAAAACTAACAACATGGGTTTTCAGCAAAAAAAACTATGACAGTTCCCAAGTTCGTGATAGCTTGGAGAACAAATGTTTGTCAATTACAAAAATTGGTTATGTTTTTTATATTTTCCTCTCTTTTTTTTTCTGGCATTTCCGGTAATTTCCAGAAAAAATCATTTTGGTAATTATGGACCCTCAAAAAAGCATAGAGATTATCCGTTTCCTGTTTAGTAGTGAAGTTTACGAGAAAAAAATTGGGATCACCAAAATGAGTCAGCGAACTCAGAACTGGCGGTTGATTGTGACGTACGAATTAGCATTTCATTGGTTGTATGTTGCATCGCAGTTTGCAACGATACCAGCTGCCCCCTCTGTTGCGAGAATAGAAATAAATTCAATATTAATAAATGCATGAATATGAATCAGAAATCCATAACTTGGGATTTCAAGTGTATATTTAACACTACTCTTAATGCAAATCCCTAAATCTTAAGATACCATCATTCAGCACAAGATGATCTTCCTGAAAATCGCCTAACAGCTCCTGATTGTGATACAAGCATAGAGATAGAATAGAGAAGAGACGCTATGACATACAATTGTGTAAGGAAAAATGGAACCACTGGGCGGGGCTTAGTAGGAGACCAATATGGCGAAAAGATCAGGGTTGAATTAAGTTGCCAGTTTTTTCTGTTTACAAATTTCACCCAAAAATACGACGTGTTGGGTCTTTAGGAATAATGTTCACATAAGGTCAATTGAATATCAAATAAACAATTTTTGTTCAGGTGATAATAAACACATTTAAAAAGATATCAGATTACCAAGACATACCAGCAAAAATTTCGAATGCGGATCTGTTTAGTACTCATCCCTACCTGTGATATGTTTTTCCTCTGATTTTCTTCTTATCTGTCCCTTCTCTGCTTGAAGAAAGCCATACAGCACACGATACCATTTTATTATTGTTTATTAAGCACAAGAAATCTCAATTTAACTTGAAAAAGGTACAAAAATCACTATTTTTCGAAAAAATTTAATGATTGTCAAAGTTCGACGTATTTGATACCACTTTTATTTCATTGATAGCAACTCTATACTATTCTATCTCTATGGATACAAGTGACATTCACGAACTTTTCAAGCAACAGACATTCCTTATAGCTTCTAAGGAGCCTCAAGGCAGCCTAGAAGTGAACCTTATAATCATAATCATCATCACAATCATAATTTCTTTTGGCAAAATTTCATCTATTGTAAACATGTTTGAAGATCTTTAGTGTTTTTCATTTTTTTTTGTGTGCTCCAACCGAAATGAATTTGATTCCAACAAACTTCGAATATCGTTTTAAACAGGACCATTCATCTAAGTGTCAGTTGCAGGAACGTCCATTAAATTTAAAGGTCCATTAAACTTTTAATCCTCCATTATTACAAGGAACTAATGGAGGATTAAGAGTTTAATGGACGTTTAAATTTAATGGACGTCCCTGCAACTGAATATAAGTGTCTTATTTTATTATCCTTAAAGTTGTTATCGATATGCTGTTCAAAAAGTCTTCGGAAACATTTCTTCGATAGAGGAGAGAATATCATTAATGTCGTTTTCTCTTGCATGACTCATGTTATTCTCAGTTTTACCGGGCTTATTTACAGCACATACCGACATTCGGAATAGTAACCTTGCTTTTTAAATTTAAATCTTTATTTATTTCGTGAACATCCAATGCCAAAGAAACTTTTCCTGTTTGCATTGTGTTTAATAACATAAGAAAAAGTGAAGCGAATGCTTCGTAATATAAATATGCGATAGTTCCTCTTGAATATACAAATATAATATTATTTTTTATTTAAATTTTTTTTGTGAACATTTGAGTTTGCTTCTCTATTTAGTATTTTATGATTACTTGGATAGTCTGTATTTTCTTCTTGAATATTATCTTTTTAATGTAAGGGATAGAAGACTTCTACTATATAGAAGTTATCCATAGCCATTTTTATTATTATAATCATTTTACTGACTACTCTGAGGTTGTTTAGGGAACAGAAACGCCACCTACAGGACCAGAATCTTTCTTTGGTAATTATAGTTGGAAAAAAAGGGATTACAGTTCACTACGACCTCAAGGTATTTTGTGCCCCTTAGAGAGCTGTTCTGATCACACCCTTCAGCTCGCCTTCCAGTTACAGAGATCTGATGAAATCCAATATATGTGAAGGCTTCAACGGGGCTAGTTCCTCACTCTTACAAGTTTCTCGCCCAAGGCATTCTTCCAATGGCAAAGCATTCCGTGACTCGGTGAATGGGGGTATCTTCCTCCTCCCCACAGAAACTACACTCGCCAGTATTCGATAATCCCGTCCTCAACAGGATCCAAGATGCAGATATCTTGTGGATCTTGCTGTTTCAAAGTTCCGAAGGAACTTAGTGGAATGATCCACCCCTGAGAGATTGCGCCAGAGTTTCTCCTTCTAGACTTTCTCCTTATCCAAAAATCCTTCTCATAGGTACATTTATCTATACCACAGAAGGGTTTTGGGCCAATGAGTGACATTCTTACGCCCTCTTTGGCAAGTGTTCTTCAATATAGGCAAATGCACTTATAAGATAGAGTTTCTGGACCAAAAAAAAAGGATTTGAAGCACTCTAGAAGAATCTTCTAGGAATAAATCTCTCCAAAAGGACCTTCAAAACTTAAACATTGTTAGACATTTGGATCTCAGTTGGAATAAGTTATGCCACCTCGCTGGCTTTTTAACAGGACATTGTCACTTAATGAAGCAGATGATGAGAATTGGCTTGAAATAAAATGACCAGTGTAGATTATGTAGGGAAGAGAGGAAATGTTACAATTGCAAGCCTGCGCAAATAATGTCTACGAGAGCACTAGCATTACTCTTCTCAGAATCAACTTTTGACTATATTCCAATACCTAATTTTGATAAAATTTTGGTGCAACAGAGAAACTGATGTAGGATAATCATATATAGGTAATGCTTATTTAAACACTCGTTCAGCAAAAACTCATGAAAAATGAAACATGAAATATGAAACATTTATACCTTATGCACTTCTAGTAAGGTTCATCAAACGCTTCCCTTCAGAATCAATAAGGTCCTTTGAATTTCACTCGTCAGACTTATCAGCCCTTAGGAACATCTAACAACATTACCTATGACCATTTTCATTAAAAAAAATAATTGGACTCAATCACAATTTTATTTTTCAACTTCAACATCTTAGTTTCAAGTCGGTATTTCTTTCTACTTCTCACATACTTCTTGCTTGCCAGCTCTATCCCTCCATCTCTTCTCCATCTCAGTGTAAAGCTCGTACATGTCTCTTCTGGGTTTTGAAAGGTCTTCCCTAAGACCTGGCGTTATCCACCATTGATGGCAATAGAACTTGAGGAATTGGTCATATTCTTCGTGCCTGTCTCTAGCAGCGTTGGTGACTATGATATCGTAGTGTTTGAAGCCATGGTACGTAGATGTCGCCATCCAAATGCAATCTGCTATCATGAACAAAGCAGGAATGATGCATTCATAGTTCTTCCTGTAGAAAGGCCATCGGAGGTGTTTGCGTTGAACTAGGGGGTTTATCACGAATTTTTGCATTTTAACTGGAATTTTGATATTTAATTTGGGTGATTTGAAGTGAAGTATTGATTTTGATGGATGTGACAGATGATGTCACGGAATTCGTGATTTTTTCGAGAATTTTGCTATGTATATTGATTGATAGATTCTTTTTATGTGGATCATTTGAAAAGATAATTCATGGCTTGGTTGGGAATACAGGGTGGGACAAAGGAATTTGCGTAATTACAAATTCAATTAAACAAAAATTCATGCAATGATTGAATGAATTATTTTTCCATAACCAGGTACCATATTGAAAATACATGTTTGGACAGGTTCTAAGACGATATCTGGAAAATGGTGTCCATTATTGTAGGTTCATTTGGGAACTGAACTCACCCTGAAAATTTTAAATCTCTAGAACAATCCATTTGAAAGTTATTGTGCTCACGGAAGGCCGGACGGCCCTACGAACTGTATTGAATTTGACTACGAATTCGTCTGTAGGTGGTCGAACCCTATCGTTTGAGACCATGTTCGGCTCATAATTAAAAAATTATAGACATTTTGGCAAGTAGAACGAGAGCTAAATGAAAATGAGAAGATTTATAGAGAATTGCCTAGGATATCTTATGAATATTTTCATCTCTGAGACTACTATTATGCTATTTTTTTTCAGGTAGCTGAACTGTACAAACAAATGAACGACCAAACAAATCTACACACATCCAAGTCCCTAAGTAGTACCAACCTTACCTCACTATGTACAGATATTTCTCCAAGCTTAAGTAATTTTTTTGAGGTAAGTTCATTTTCTAACTTTCTACTTCCTTTATTATGAAATAAACAATTCTTTCCAGGTGCTTTATGTTGGTAATAGAAGGATAGAAGACAAAAATGTACCTGAATCATTCATTGATGACTCGATAGAAAAATTCAGAGACCATGACAAAGAGAAAAAACAGAAGAAATTTCTGGCTAACATTGGACGTTTGAGAAGTGAGGATTCGTTGATGAGGAGAGGTTCAACTGTGAGTATAACTATGTTTATTTCCTGAAGAAAGGTAAACTATACAAACTAGCTCTTGACAACAATTTTCTTTAGAATACAGCATCTTTCTTAGCTACTTTTCAATGAATACCTCAAATAGTCTCATCATTTCAATATGGAGATATAGAGAACCCTGTGCAATATTGACAACATTGCGTATCAATCTGACAAGAAATAAACAACATAACCTAAAATTTTAATATACACAGTGGAATATGCCAAATTTCCATGGCCAACCACCGGCTCAACCTTTCGTGAACGGACTATATGTAAATACATCTTGATTGATTAGATTGTAGTCGATTGGCACAGGGATAACCTTTCTGCACTGCCCCCCAATCAGATCTTTTGTGTGTTACTATACTAGAGCTGCGTTTTGCCAAGGAAATTAACCTCTTCCGCAAAGTTGATTATAATAATTCTCTACTGAACTATAAGTTTTTCTGCCCAAGATTTATAGAATTTTTTTTCAGGACTCAGTAGCAAGTGAAACGAGTTCTTCAGACAGCATAATATTCCAACCTCTTCAACGGTCTGTATCTACAGCTTCCAATTTAGGTGGTAGAACTCCAGAGCTACATTCTTCAGAAGAATCCAGCGACATTGAGAACAAATCTAAGCAAGAAGATGGCAACCAAAAGATCAACACCAATGATGAAGATGATCAAAATAGAACCATGCTATTGCAAGTTGATAAAACGGACTTGAGGCTTATTAGTCCTGATAGGAAAAAGATTTTGATGCACAAAAGTCATAGAGATAGTGTTGCATGTCTTCAGGTATGCCATATATTTTTAGAGTATTTTCTACTTTATGAATTGGTTTCTTTGCAGGGAATTGTGAACAAGGATCATTTTTGTTTTATTTGCAAGGAAGTCAATAAGAGTCAAGGATATATAGGATATTTTTTTAGATGCAGATCGGATGCTATAACTGGAGATACTGTAGCAGGTTAGTTGCGCAAATACACTGCTCAACAATTGATAGGGATCACTTACTTGTTCTAAATTTATTTCTGAAATGTTGGCTCCAAGATTATAAATTTAGTCAGAAAGCAGGATATTTTCAGTTGATAATATGGTTCACTTGAGAAAAGAGTGAAAAAATGGAAAGTTGGAGAGAAAAAAAGACTTTATTAGGAACACTCAAAATTCTGTGTTTGAATAACATAAAAATTTTATGATGAAACCACAAGAAGGCTGAAGTTTCGGTTAAGCTAGTACCTAGTTGGTCCCCCACGAGCTCGTCTCAAGCATTCTACCCTACGAAGCATACTTTCGATCGAACGATTTATAAAATTTTGGGGCAAATTCGTCCAAACATCCCGTGAAGCGTTAGAAAGGTCCTCCAGGTTATTGATCGGTTGTTCTAAGGATGACAATTGTCTAGACATCTCAGACCAGACATGTTCGATGCAATTCATGTCTGGAGAGCGAGCTGGCCAGTCCATCCTATCAATAGCATGAGTTTCTAGCGCTTCATTAACCAGACGACTACGGTGTGGATGGGCATTATCCTCAATTAAAATGAAATTTCGCCCACGGCAGCCACACACGGAACAATTATGGGTTCAATAATCATATCGTGATATCTCTGGCTGGTAATGGTGGTGTTCTGCAGAACAACCAACTCTGTGCGTTGGTTCAAACAAATGCCTCCCTATATACATATTGAACCTCCGCCAAAAGCTGTTGTGGGTACCATAAACTGTTCTGCATACCTTCGACCTCTTTCCCTCCAAGCAAGAATACGTCCATCGGAGTTGACCAAACGAAATCTAGACTCATCCGTAAATAAACATCGGCTACAATCTTCAAGTGTCCAATTGCGGTGCTCCTCAGCCCATTGCCGTTGATGAACCCGGCGTTCCCTATTCAAACGGGGATGTTGTACCCTCCTACGTGCTCTCGAACCATGAACATGTAGTCGTCGTCTTACAGTCTGGTTCGAAATTAGAACTCCTGTTGCAACTCTCAGTGATCTATTGAGCCGCGACGCCGGGTAAGTGGGATTTCTCCTAGCATTGAGGATCAAAAGACGATCTTGGGCAGCTGTTGTACTGCGCTGCCGACCTCTCCCATGAACATAAGCTACTGAGTCGTTTTGGATGAACCTATTCCAAGCCCGACTCACGACACTTTGCGAAACATTCAACCACCGGGACACTTCTCGCTTGGACAAACCTTCCTGTATCCACCGTATGATTTGGTCCAGTTGCACAGGAGCCAAGCGTCTTCTCGGCATGACTGATAAGCTGATATTGTTCTCATTTCTTCAATTATTGTCACCTTATGTGTTTGAACGAAAGAAAAAAGAGATTTAATAACAAATACCACATTGCTTTTCACTCCACCTGTAACAGCCTACAGATAATAATCGATTTTGTGAACAAGAGCCGATGAAGTGAGGAAGACTTTGATATAATCAACTCGAAACATCTTACTTTTTCCTTAGAGAACATAATATAATGTATAGATATTCACGCTATAACTTGAAAAAAATGAAGAGAAGTTCATAAGTGATCCCTAGAAATTGTTGATCAGTGTACAAAATCTGTTCAATTTTAACAGGAAGTTTTCGACATATTGACTTCTGTTTTATATACTCCAAAATTTAGAATCACCTTCTGAAATCACTATTTTTGCAGCAATTAATCAAGCGTTCACAACAGCAGAATCAAAGCCACGAACAGCCGTCATTTCCTGTGATCACTGCCCAATGGTTTGGTTTCACAAACTTTGTACAGAAATAGAGAACTTATCTGATAAGAA
The DNA here is from genome assembly GCA_013421045.1 of Propylea japonica. Classification (NCBI taxonomy): domain Eukaryota; kingdom Metazoa; phylum Arthropoda; class Insecta; order Coleoptera; family Coccinellidae; genus Propylea; species Propylea japonica. The sequence continues at coordinate 34,155 of JACDNR010000298.1, read as the reverse complement.
AACTCAAGCTGCCATTATTAGAAAGTAGGTTTAAACTACTCGAAAAATTTTTAGTAAAAAAAATTTTTTTTTATTATATGAACTTTCTCTTCTTTCAAGGATTGAACAATTAGATGAAGAAGAACAAAAGACAATCATGATGAAATTCAACGGTGCAGAAACAAACTCAACTGTTGAACAAAATGAATTTTTGATGATGCTACTAAGGACTCACTGTGAGATGAAACAGGGCAGACATCTTCATGATTCTGCTGAAAACAGGTCAGTTGAAACAAACAGGTTATCACAAAAAAGCACGTCGAACTTAAGCAGGATTTAAATCATAAACATATATTTAACAGGCTTACCAAAAATAAAAATAATTTACCAGAAATAATCAAAAAATATAAAAAGTAAAAAATAAATAAGCTCTCAAATAATGAAAGAAAAAACTGAATTGTGCTATGAATGATTCTTTTGATTTGATTCCCTCTCAATGCGAAAAGAAATTCGTTATATAACTTTCTTCAATGTAATTTTTATTAATTATGTAATTCGATTTTTTCTAGATCAGAATTTCTGAACCAATACCTTGGAGGAAGTGCCATATTCACCAAAGCTAAAAGGTCCTTGAGCAACTCTTTTGAAATGTTGAAGAAAAGAGCGAGTAGAGACGATTTCAGTGCAACTTTGAGAGAAATGAAACTTCCACTGAATAGGGTGAGTCTTAATTTAAGATACAAAACTTGAAAAGAACTAATGAGTTTATTGAATTTATTTCGGATGAAAATTTAGCTTGCCTATGGTCTACTTTTTTAGAAAACTTTTTAGGTTTCCACTCCCATTCTCTAAAACAGAAATAATTCAAAAAAATGTTATCAAGATAAAATGCTCCTGCGTAAATCTTTTCACTAATTTGTCAGGAGCAAATTGGTTTTAGATTAATTATTGCCTAACAGTAAAACTAAATAAGGAAATAAATGAAAAGGATAATGTAACGTTTTGTTGTCTATATCAGACTTCTTCAGACCTTTGGAATTGTGTATTTTTTCGTTTGAAGTCTAATTGACATTAGAAGTTGTCAACACATGAAGATGTTGATTTATTTAATTTCGAAATTTTCTGATGTAATTTCTTTTTTCAATTAATCCAAATACGATTTTTCCAACAGAACAACTAGCCAAATTATCTACTTCATCTAAACAAATAAATGTGAATTCCTTAATTTTCCTTCTTTAATTATCAGGTTCCGTCATTAGGATCTTTGTGTTGTTCCAGTTCATCATATGATCTCCGCTACTTGAACATACATGATCAGCGATTTGTGATCTTGTAATGTCTCTATTTTTGATTTTGTTCTAATGTTTCTCATCTCTAAAGGTTTTGATGTCTGTGTAATATACATAATATACAGGTAATATTGTAAACACAATTTTTTGATTTTTGTGTCTCATTCATTGATTTCTTTCTGATTAGATTGAATCTCAAATCATTTTGTGTTTTGTAAATAGTTCTTATGTTGAATTTGGAACCAATTCTTTTAATTTTTTCTGAAAGGCCAGGAATAAAAGGAATGCCGTTCAACAAATCATTTGAATTTTGATTTCATATTTTTCGTTCTAAATTTGAAATTGTTCTTTCTATAAAATTCGGTGGGTATTGATTATCTAGTAGTTAAAAATTTTTTTATTATTCCTGTTTCAGAGACTGGTAGTGAAAACCTAAAAGTTTTTTAAAAATGCAGAATCCTTCCAGATTATATTTCAATATATATCTGGTCTACTCCTCACCACATATTCCCAAATGATAAAATGCTTTTTTAACACAACTGTTGCTCCATTCCTATATTTTATATGAATTTCCGGTTATGAAAATAGAGTTCCTTTCGCTAAAAAATTTATCTAATTTTGCTCAGAACTAAACAAATACTTCCGGTGAATTGTTTCATTAAATGAATTTTAAGTTTATTTTTCTCTCTATATCCAAAGGTAAAATCCATTGAATAATCAGGAAAAAATAATCAAAATATAAAAATTCTGAATCTTTTTCTTTTCAGGAAATATCTTATTCTCCATCTAGAGTCATCGCTAACGATCTGTCTGAAAAAGAGTCAGAAGAAATGAGATCCAGAGCATCACCTGCTGGCTCACACGATTCTGACTCCAATTTGTCAGTCAATAAAAATTCCTATTCTCCTGAAAAACAGACTGATAAATCAGTAAAATCTCCTATGATGGACATGTAAGTTTAATCAGCTATTTTTTATATTGCACTGACAAAACTAAGTATATGAATTTTTTTCATCAATTGGAAATTTCTTGAAATTGCAGCTTTTTCAAAGTTGGTTCTCCAAAGTCCAACAAGGATGAATCGTCCCTGAAAAACCAGGACGGTTCTTGGCGCCAAGCTATATTCAAGAAGGTAGTTAGTCCAAATCCAAAAGCTACTGAAGTTCGAGTTAAAAAAAGTAAAGAAGAATTAAGGGAATTGTGGAAGAAAGGAATACATCAAGCTGTCTTATTAGTACGGATGGAGAAAGAGAATGCAAGGCTGAAAGGTGAGTACCAACCTGAAAACATTCTATTTTTCTTGTTTTGCAAATTTTTTTCTAGTGGTTTTGTATTCATCTTCATTTTCATTCGAATCATTTATATTTAATTGATTGCCAAACTCAAAAATAGCAATGCATAATGAAGACTACAAGTGTTCAAGCAAAATTTCAATTTCAAATTAAATTTTATTGAGTTAATTTTCTCACATATTTCATTTTCTTAATAATTCCCAGAATATAATTTCGATTGTGCTGAGATTCTACATTTACATATTTTTGATATCAATCATAAGTCTCAATAGTCTCATATAAAATTTCGAGGTAATAGGCTTATTGCTTCACCAGTGAACGAGAGCTCAAAAGCTCCTGCTTAGTACTTTTCTTGAATTTTTATATATTTTTTTATTTAATTGAAGTCTTCCATTTTTAAATTTTACTAAAATTGAAGTGCGTGGTTAGTGTTCTATTGATGAAAATTTTGAATTTTTTTCAGCAAAACAAGAAGAATCCGCTGTAAAGAGGATTAAATTGGAGTACGATGAAATGAAACCAAGTCAAAGAGAAGTTTCTCAAGTTTGGGATCTTATAATAAACAAGGAGAGTGGGAAAAAGGTTGACAAAGCAATACTTTACAATGCTATTAGGCAAGGTGAGTTATAGTTTGGTTAATCTTCTTCTTGTTCAAAGAGAATCCAAAAACATCAATTTATATGTTGAACAATTCAATTTCATACTGAAATATGATAATTAATCTGAATAATTCAGAAAATAATCACTGCTGCTGTATATATGATATGTATCGGTATAATTTTAGAGAATGGCGTTTTTCTTTCTTCAATCTTACAGTATTTACTATAACATTTTCCCTTATTCCATCACTGAAAGATAAAAAATTGCAAGGATTAATAAATTAATTTCATTCAATATGTATTAATATCAACTGAATCAAAATGTTTTATTCTCTGCAGGTATACCAAGAGGTAAACGTGGAGACGCCTGGCAATTCCTAGCCTTCCAATATTGCATGACAAACCCACCAATTGACACTACACCATTTCCTCACTATGACACTCCATACGAAACCCTATTGAAAGAACTGACATTACACCAACATGCTATCCTAATTGACCTTGGTGAGTACGAACTCATGAAATAAAATAGAAAACGGTTTGAAAATTCAACTTCTTTTCTTCAACAGGCAGGACTTTTCCAAACCATTCCTACTTCAGCAGTCCTCTAGGTCCAGGACAGTTGGCCTTATTCAATTTGTTGAAGGCCTATTCTCTCTTAGATCCTGAAGTTGGATATTGCCAGGGACTCAGTTTTGTAGTGGGGGTGCTACTTCTTCATGTGAGTAAAACGATAACTACTTAAATATGATTCTATTATTAAAAAAATTTCGAATTAGTACTTAGATAGCATTCCACTCATTTGGAAGTGTACATTTTATCTGAAAAAATCATTTATTGCCTTCAGATGGAGGAAGCTCAAGCTTTCTTTTTGCTCCGACATTTGATGTTTAGAAGAGATCTAAGGAAACAGTACCTTCCTGACATGACAGGACTTCAGATCAGGCTCTTTCAGTTATCAAGACTGTTGCATGATAAACTACCTGACTTGTATGACCACCTTAACAACTATGATGTAGCACCAACACTTTATGCAGCTCCTTGGATTCTCACCATTTTTGCATCACAATTTCCTCTGGGATTCGTTACTAGAGTGTTTGGTGAGAAAATCACCTTTTTTGGTTCTTTTCCAATCTTCTTAAGTATTGTAAATGGTTTTCCAATAAGAGGTGTTATTTTGGATAGCTCGTTTTAGGTAGATGTCACGTTTGAAGCTGTCATTTTTTGAGATTCGACAAGTAAAAACTACGCCAATAATAAAAATGGAATGATACACGCTTCAAAAACGCATTGAAATTATTAAAATTCACTATAAAACGGTGAAAATTTCACAGAGACGGATAGTAAAACTCAAACATTTTTGGGTCTTCGTGAAGCACCTTGTTGCAATAAAGAAATTGTTTTAGAAAATTCGAGCTGTTGGGACAAGTTAGTTATGTAAAGAATAAAACTCGTGCACGTCGCTGAAGAAAAGCCGAGAATATTGCTACTATAGCCGAAAGTGTTGAAGAAAACCCAGGTTTGTCCATTCCTCTCCGTTCTTTGGAATTAGGTATTCCACAAACGGTGCTTATAAAGTTCAGTTAACACAAGAACGCTACGCTACATGCCACACAAGCAACGAAACTATTGATCTTTTGCGGGAAGAGTTTCAGGACCGTGTCATCTCTGGAAGAGGTGATCACAATTGGCCACCGAGATCTTGTGATTTAGCACCTTGCGACTTCTTTCTTTGGGGCCACGTCAAAGAGAAGGTCAAAGGCCCAGCGTTGATTCAAGACCTCAAAGATGGAATTCGTGAGGCTATAGAGGACATAGGGCAGCCACTTTGCGATTTGGTTATGGAAAATTTCATTAAAAGGATGGTCCTGTAAGTGTGGTCGTGGTGGTCATTTGCCTGATGTTATTTTCTACTATTAAAGACATAGCTTCTTCTCCATAATGAAATAGACATCCGATCATTAATATTGATTGAAATGGCATTTTTCTTTGAATATCAAAATAGCACCTCTTTTTGGAAAACCCTTCATAATAGCAGAAACGTTATTTTATTAAGTTCAATTGAGAGAATTAAATTGATATACGTTTTTTGCAGATCTGCTCTTCATGGAAGGACTTGATGTTGTCTTCAACGTCGCTTTAGCTCTGCTCACTCTCAACAAAGAAAATCTGATGAAATGTCAAAGTTTCGAAGAAATTATGGACTACTTGAAAATCACACTCACACAAGTGGACAAACCCATGTTGGAGAAAATAATGAAAATGGTCAGTAGATTATTCAAATGATCTCCATCAATCATCATATTCATGACTTCAGAAGAAAAATTCTTCTCTGTTTCTCTTATTGAAATCTTTCGAATATAAACAAATTCATTTTTTAAGTAAAAAGATACTTTTCTAATTCATACTTTTGCAGTATTCATTTAAATTATTTTTCTTGCTTTCAGGTTTACGTAACTGACATTTCCAAACAGCTCTTCGAATACAAAGTAGAATACCACGTGCTTCAAGAAGAAATGATGGCTGTACAACCCCAAGTGGACCAAGCGCATAGGTTAGATCTTGAAAACAAACGACTGAAAGAACAAAACAAGAAACTGCAAGCTCAGTTAGATCAAGTAATGGCAAACCTCCAAGGACTAGACACCATAAGAAAAGTGCAACAATCAGAATTGCACAAACAAGACGCTGAAAAAAGAGGATTGGAACTAACAATAATCACTTTAGGACATTTTATTAACGATTTGATAGAAGACAAGAAGGTGACAGAGATTCCCGGGGACGTTAGACGAATGGTATCTGAAATTATTTTTGTCGAAAAGAAGAAACAAGGAAAGTTGATGCAAAAGTCGAAAACAAACACACCTTACAAACCTCTGATCAAATCGCAAAGCACTGGAAGGATACAACTAAACTCCAACGTGCTTCACGAAGAAATACGTTTTAACAGTTTAAACTCACAATCAAGAGAAGATCTGCAGAGAAACGTACAAAGAACTTCAAATTTCTTCTCAAACCAACACAACAACATATTGAAACAAAAACTATTCCACAATGTTTCTCCAAATTTAAGTATGAACAACATAGACATAACTATACAAGAAACAGACAATGAGGAAAACGAAAGAAATAACAACCTTAACGATATTAATACAAGACTGGTAACAAATACCCCTACAAGTCCTAACAATAACACCCCAGCTCTTATAATACCTGCTGATATTATAGAAGAAACTACCACTGATTCAAAACAATTAGATAATCATCCTTTGAGTAATTGCGGTGTTCCTTTCACATTTAGGGGTACAAGAGAATTGAAACATATTAAAAATATGAGGCCATCATCCAGAAACTCTAGCCCTAATTTGTTGAACCCTCAATGATCCAAGTGGTGGTTCAGCAGATATAACCTTAATGGTGGTCGTGACAAATAGAAGGCTTATCTTAGTTTAAGTACCGAGATCAAAGTTAGTGTTACCGAATTATTGACTGAGTTATGTTAGAAACTGATCAAAAAGATGAGGTTTGTTTGAATTAAGATCAGGGTACCTACTGGAATTTTTCCAGGGTACGTTTATATCAAGATACAAGATCTTTATTTCATGATTTAAAATTTAAGCAATCGAATGTCATCATCTTGAATGAAGACTACCTCTCTAGGAGATGTTCACTTGAAAAAACTTATGAGGATTTTTTGTACAATTCGAAATTCTTGCTGATTATGAAGAGTTTTTGAAATATCGCCGGCACCTATTCGTTGATCACAATCAAACTGTTCACTTGAAGGCTTTAATTGAGCAGAATTTCACAAGTTTATTCAGCTCTTTCACGCATTTTTTTGGGTTTTTATTACTCAAATTACATGGCGCATGCACTTTAAGAATCCCTGCACAGATGTTGCTCATGCGTAAATAAAATTATTAAAATTTCATCAGAAAGAATAAAAAAATGCCTTCAACTCATTTATAGTAAATGTTGACTCTTGTAAAATTTCGAACATTTATTCACAAAATTTTACATTTGTATAGAAGGATGATCGTTGTGACCTATTATTTTGGTGTTGTAGTATAGTACTAGAGAAGGATATTATTATATTGTAAGAATAAAATAGAATTTATTGTAAATAATGATAAAGTGATAGTTGCTGATATATTTACTTATGTTCAAATATAGGATATTGAATTCCTTTAGAGCTAATATAGTTCCATTTTGTGTGATAATATTTTGTTATATATATTCAATAAAAAGAATAAGGATATTTTTTATTGAAGAATTCAAAGACTCATTCCTTTCCTTATGTCTTCAATAACAATTTCTTACGAGGTCCTTTTTTCGATTTTCATTTTCAAGCGCTGGTTTTTTTTGAACGAGTACTATATCATTTGCTCAAATGTTTATAGGTAATTTTCGACTTTTAAGGCGAAAACGAAGGTATTGTCCTAGAGACTTGATATTTTCAGGGTGAGTTCGGTTTTTAAATGGTTCGGTTAAATTCGTTAACCAGCCAAATCTAACATGGTGTTCCATAAAGTATGACCATTCAAAATTTTTATTCCTCAATATCTCAGACAAAACGAAACCATTTGCAATGAAACGTTGCGGCCAAATGCAAAATGCTCATAATGAGCCTCATACACAATTTCGTGGCTATAGTGTGGATAGAACCATAGAAAATTCAATTGGAATATTGAAAAGAAGAATCTTCAGTATCAATCTCAAGCCCTGTACAAAGTTTTGAGGTAATAGGCTCATTGCTCTACCAATGAACGATTGCTCAAATGCACCTGCTCGGGGCTTTCTTGAATTTTTTTATCATTATTCCTGAATTGAATTCGATAGTTAGGATGAAATACCGTTGTTTCAATTTATAGGCGATGATTACTTCAGTTAACAGGACCCAGTAGGGTCTTGTATCAATCTTTGATGAACAGAAGATCGAAAAATCATCGCTTGAAAGGCCAAACTTGGTTCAAAACAGCTTCTTGGCCAAAGAGAAAAGAATTAAGTATTTTGTATCTGAATATTGACTGTATTAAATCAAATTGTTTTAATTTTCAACCGTTTAGTCAGGGTTTCTTCCACCGAGGTTTTCACCCGAGCTCTGGTATCATATGCAAAATAGTATGGTATCCTGCCTTACACAAACCTCAGCAAGGAACTTTTCTGTTTCAGTTCAAAAAAATCTATATAAATTTTAGTGTCGAAAAATGAGAAAAAACCATGGGGAATATTTCGAATTATGTACTCACGAAAACTCAAAAACAATTACATAATAATATATTAATCTTGAATACATACATTAAAATTCATAGGTAAAAAATACCTAAAACTACTCACAGATCAGCATTTCTCATATCAATTTGTATCGGTTCAGCTGGAAGCACAATTTTACGAGTTTGGGTTTCTCCAGAGACATTGCAAAGCCCAGACCACTGCGTGAAATTAACAGCGAATTGATTGATGGTACTATTGAATTGTTGGTATGGACATTTAACAGATTTGCAACCACCAATTTTCAATTTTTGAATGGGCGCATTTGCTGTAGGAACATTTCTGTAGAGAAGTTTAACATAGTTCATCCCTTGAGGTGTTTCCCACAGTTCAAAAATGAGACTGGCACTGAATGGTACTATTCCAACCGATGGTACTTTCAAGGCGTGAAGGGCATCGTAGATTAAACTATTATTTGCTACGTATAACATGAACTTTCTGATGTCCCCACTCTCAGAACCTACAATCGGATTATTGTTTATGATATCTTCAAATTGTCTTTTGATATTGAAGAACATGGGACCAATGGAAAGTCTGGCCAATTCTGGGTTCTTGGTCCTCAAAATGGAGTCCTCCAGAACTATTTTGCCAAGAATGTCAGGGTAGACTGATTCAGTCCACGCTGGAAGAGTTAGATTGTGGTTTTGTTCAACTTGAAGTATGTTGAAAAGAGCTGGGATCTGTCCAATATTAGAGAACTTCTCTCCAGTTTCCGTAGTTAAATACTCCAACAATGTCTTGTCTTGTTGGTTGTGGGTCCTGTAGAACCTACCATGGATAACTTTGATAGCTTCTTGTTCAAATCTTGGACAGCCTACCCCTCGACCAACAGCGTAATCCAGATAAAGGGGAGAGTTGTGAACTGGTGTAGGTCTCCAGAGAAGTTTCTTGTTCCATATTTCATTGCCAACAGGTGGTAGGAAGCCTGCCAATATGCATTCTGCAGACATTAGGGATTCATCTCGGTCCTCGGAGTAAGTGTAGATTTGGGAAGCGTTGTAATGAAGACTTACAAAAGGGTTTTTGAGGATGTATCGTTTTAGGAACCATTGGCCTACTGCGAATGATTGTTGTTCGCCTAGCTGAAATATTAAAAAATGATGAATCAATTTCAAGCAAATAACCGATTATCATTTTGGTTAACCAATTGCATTCAAGAGGTTTTGGTTATTTTTGGTTCAAAGTAATGACGTCAGGAATTAGCTCTTCGACGTCATTGGTTTGAATCGCAAATGACCCGACCCGAAGCTAAGTTACACTTCTGGTTTTTAGAAAAGTAGGGTTGAATGCGGCAAATTTCAAAAGTTGTTGACTGACGAAGCATACTTGAAGAAGATATGTATTTGTGATCTTAGCCACGTTACGATTAATATTGAGAAAACTTTTTCAAATTTCAACGATTTCAATTATGGGCTTAGTTTCATTCATTTAGGAATTAGACTTCTATTGAAATCTCTAAGTTAGGTTCGAAAATAAACGCATCCAAAAGCTTCTGACTTGTTAATATTATTTAAAATAGAATTGTCCAAAGTTCTTGAAGATTGGGATATTGTTTGTGTATAACAAAACATTCTTTTTTCACTTGGATAATGGGAAAAGCTTTGTGTTACAATTAATAGCTCTAGACTTTTTGAAAAAATTAAGAATTTATGTTTAAGTTCCTAAATAGTTACTTAATCAAATAGGTTATTAAAGACAGCGACTAATGGTCAAGATATTTTAATGCGTGAGCGGAGCGAACGCGTTAATAGTTCGAGACCATTAGTCGCTCGATTAAAAACCGAGTTGATTACAAGATTTTTTCGACGATTTCAATATGAATTGTGTATAAATTCTTGACTGAAATACATTTTCATTTTGCACAAGACATACATTTGACAATATGGACTTTCTATGTTCCAGAAAAATTTTTACATTTCTCGTAGTGCTTCTGAATACTTTGTGTACGGTTGCCATGAGGATTGCACATTAAGATGCCTAAAAAATAAAGCATTAAAATGGGTCATTAATGCTCAAATTTGTACACATTAAAATCATCTTTTATTTCGAGGTCGGCGGAAAAAAAGTTTTATTAATAGCAAACTTCACTGAGACGTGTGTGATGTAGCCAAATACCACAGCGATATCAATACAAGTGAATTGAAATCTATTGGATAGTGTCCTCCTATACATTTTTCGATGATATTTTCTCCTCGAATCATTTCTGTCAGAACAGAAAAACTTTTTTGTTGTCAGGCGGAACATTTCTGAAATACATTAATAATTGGGATGTATGGAGTTGAACTTGAAGCATAATAATGCATAACTAATGATTTAAACTGAGAATAGAAATCGCATTTTCAATATAATAAAAATTGATGACTTGAAATTTTATGGGAATAATTGGAACACTACTCTGTAAAAACCCTAAATTTTAAAATACTGGAAATGTCCTTCAATCATCTAAGATTCTTAGTATCTTTTACAAGTGCGTGGACCAATTTTGATAGTTCCTTCTTTGATGTGTAGTATTTTATAAAAAAATTTATTATTTCATCAATATGAAACAATAGAAAGAATACATTTTCAATAAGAACAATATAAAATTTCAGGGTTTTCAATAAGAGCGAGTGGATTTGGAAATTTGATGAAACGAGCACTAGGTATACGAAGGGAATGATAATTACTGTTTAAAATTAATGGGTTTATTTTTATTACGATTTATGCGGGGAAAACATTTATAAAATTAGAATCTTCTCCATGAATGTAATAACATAATATTGGTTCAAAATAATTTTCTGCTTTTGAAGGTTTCAAATTCATTGGGTTCATATAGTTTCAAATTAATCAGATTTCTATATTATATTGTCATTGTGACTAAATAGTTATTAACGTAACAAGTCCGGAAAATAGAAATTTTTGAACAAATATATAAAAAAATTTTTTTTTTGGTATTCTTCTCCTTTGAGAAAGTAGTATTTCCTTATTTAGTCCGAGAAATACGTTCTTCCTGAACTAGGAACGGAAAGAAGGTATGATTTCAATAAATACAGTTGATGTTAACGATAACTACGAAATAACGGCTGACAGTTGTTATGAAATAGGTTGTTAAAAGTTTGCATATTTTTTATGGCAATTCGCAATAAAATCGAAATGAGTTGCGATAGCCTTATTCTACACATTTTTGGAAATAATATTGTCCGCAATACTCCCGAGAATAATTTTTTGGACTCTCAGAGTTCAATTTTGTCCAGTCGTGCCCAAAAGCCCTATTTTCCGAGCTTGTTACATAAATGTAAAACCTTCAAAATCAAGCGTTTTATTCTATTGAAAGGAATGGAGTCAACTCATTTCTGAGGTAAGTGTTAGTTTCCTACTTACATTACTGAGCTCCCCTAGTGGTTTTTGCCAAATAGCTGGATCTTGGTAAGGATCTCTTGGATAAAATTTCGAAGGAATTGTATCTCCATGATTCACTATCTAAAACACATATTAAATCAAATTCTTATCCCACTTAATGTATAATTTGGATCTTAATTTTGTGTTGTCAATACATTAGCAGTAATATCCCATATAAAGGAACTGACTCAATCAAAATTCATTCAGTTTTTTCCTGAGTAACTATTAGTTATGTTATATCTGATGTTTATTAAATAATAAGTACTCACCACGGTAACAGCTTTCAATTCATCTGCATTTATGGAAAAAGTTAAATTAAAAATTATACTTAATAAAAAGGCGAATTTTTTCATGTCGAATGATCACTAATTCTATCACTTTTTCGAACTAAGGCACAACAGTCTATGCGTGCTAGTTATTGAGTATTGGGGTCTTTTTCCTTCCAAACAGGAACACTTTATCTGTAAAGGAAAATATTGTCAAAAATTATTGGGAATGATTACTAATATTTTGAAACCGCAAGTAGAATGGTTCAACGATATCTTCACATTTTAGGAAAACGGTCTAGATATATTTGGTTAAATGTCGAACTGCATTTATTGTACAAATCGAAAAATATCATTTTTGACTCCTTTTTTCCTTATTCAAGTGAAATATGTTATGTGATGAGATGAAGGTACATGAACCATATAGCTGGAACGAAAAGAACTTCCACGAAATAAAATAATACAGAAAAATGAAAGTTCTCAAAATTTAGGAAGTTAAGTTAGTTGTCATAAAATCAATTATTATAGGTACTACTACAGTAATATCACTTAATTTTGTTTTGAATTTGGTATGACTTACATCTCATTAGCAAATATGAACCATAACTTGAATTTAACGAAATAAACAATTCAAAATCAACTAATTCTCGAAATAATCAGGAGAAAATTGAAAAGAATAAAAAGTCTCAAGAAGTATTCATGACATGCATGTTCCCAACATATTGTTTTAAATTAATGTTATGAAAATGTTGAATGAAATGATATAGGTAGTGTTGATGTGTAACTCTTGGACGAAGCAAAATATACAAGGTGATCAAATTGAAGTCTGTCCTCCTCCCAGATTTTTTTGATCAATTTTTACTGAAAAGTGGTGCAACCTAGAAAAACACACACATCGTTTTAATCGAATCTTCATATATTTTTCAAAATTTCTAGTCATTTCGAAAATATCGAATGATATGTAATTTATTCAAATAACATGACACATTGAGGACCTTTTCAAGCCAAAATAAGTGACAGATTGACATCCTGAATTTGTTCGCAATTCTTGTTTCCATATTTCGATTGCGCAAAGTCTAATAATCCCACGTCAGAGCTATTCTCGACTTTTTTCGGTCCCAAAAAAGGTTCTTATGTTTCATAAAAATGAGAATACGTCATCATTACGTAGGTTATTCTAACGCGAATTTGAGTTATAATTTTGGTAGTGAGCGTGATCAAACTGTGAAGGATCTAATCGAACTTTATATGCACTATTCTAATAATTATATACCGGAAGTTCATAATTCTTCTCAACAATATATGGCACTACTGAATTGAGCTATGTGACTCCATTCATCACTTATTCGGAATGTTTGAAAAAGGGGTTAACCAACTTGACAAAGAGGAATTCCAAAGAGGAATTGATAAAACTAATCCTTAAGTTTGGCCCGAAGATAATTTTAAATTTTTTTGGAAAGAAAGTTGATGAGTTTTGTCCAGTGATTTCCAGAAAAAAACATTTTTAAAATAATAGACCCTTTGAAATATATAGCGACTATCCGTTTTCTGTTTCGAAGTCAGTTCAAGTTTTTATTTTTTCCGAGAAAAGTATCGACTGTATCGAAATTTGCAGGAGACTTTTTTCTCCAGAATTGAATGGAAAACCTTGAGAGAATTTTATTTTTCGAAAATCTATTCCACGGAAACAATTTTTGAAGAAAAATCATAAGGGGCCGTTTTTTTCAACCCCTTATAACATCTCCTTAATGAATCATATTATGTATAGTTTGATGACTCAGTTTTTTAGGATTCCTAAAAAATTTAAAACTGTTAACTCGTCATCGCCTTCCAAAAGCTGTATCTTGAAACGGAGGTCGATTTCGAAAAAAATTATATGAAGGAATGATCTCCCTAAGTCCATAGCATTCGTTTACAGACACCCTGTATATTTAACATTACTCTCAATGCCGTCATATGAAGAAATCAAATATTTTCATACTGAAAATGCCAATACTGTGATACAAAAACTGTCTTGCCAACCAACATTTTTCAATACAAAATACTTTACCGTTTTCATGAAAATATTTCATTGATTTCAGTAAGAATTCAGGATTATTTTAACACATTGAAAAACTTGTGGAAGAATATCAAAGTCTTATGCATATGTTCTTAAAATAAATAGAACTTTCAATGAATAGGACCAATATATTTTTGAAAAAATATTATGTACTTTTGCGAGTTATTTGAAAAACTTGACTATCCAATCTAATGGATTAGGTAATAATAATTTGTTTCCTGAAGAAAAGTTTTTAAAAATTTGATGAAGAAGTAATCATCAAATTTTTCATATAGCTTCAAAAATACTTTAGGACCAGCTCCCCAAAATATTCATTTCCAGTGGTATCAGAACAAGAATAACATCGTCCATCTGTTTTTATAGTGGTATTGGGCTTAAGATAACAAACTTGAATATTTTTTCTCATTTTTTTGTTCTCATATCCGAAAAGAATGTTGATTTACCTGATGCCAATCTCTTCTCTTAGATACAGGATGAGGTTTTTCGTCTTCGGTCTTATCTTTTTTCAACAATATTAAAGCACTGAAGAAGAATTCGACCTTCCAACTGCTGGTAAAGGTGATCTTGAAGGAATGTGGTTCATTAACATCTTTTTGGCAGTTTGAATAGAGCTGGACTTTTGACCAAACCAGGGGACGTTCGACTTTATCCATCTACATTTTATTCGAAGAGAAATCAGGACAAATTATATTTTATCATTGTATATATTTATTCCATATTTCTCCATTGAATTAAGATATATATTTGTGAATGAAATTGATTTGAAAACAAATAAAATGCTGAATTGGCTTTGTTTGATAATACAAGAGAGAAATTTCACGTAAAAAAAATTATTTCGAGTTTTATTCGTCATGACAATTTCACGAGGGGCTAGTTCAAAAACTAATATTTATTAATTTTGTGTGAGAAAATCATAAGAAGAAGAGATTCTGATATTGAAACGACTTTTGCATTCGATCAAAATATATTTTTTGAGCTATCTTGAATATTATATCTTGAAAAAAAAGATTTCAATCTTAATGATGAGGACACGAAAATAAGAACTGCTACCTAATCGTCAACGTGTTGTTTATTACATAATTATAGCGGTAATTCAATTGTCATTTCCAGGGTAAAGTCCACTATCATCTCAGGTTTTCCTATTTCCCAAGTTTGTTTGAATTATCTGACCAAGATATGTGGTTATGTGCTTTTCATTGAGTTATGCAGTTTTTCGAATACCTGATATATCTCTACAGGGTGTTTCTCACTGATATGCTGATATTTAAGAGATAGATCTTTGAAAATATTCCGAGATAAAACTTATAATGAACATTTGTCAAAAAATACAAAGTATTAAAAAATCATGCTTTCTGATATGCGAACAATTTTATAATTTTTATTGTTTGATGATGTAGTAGTTCTTTTTGGTTTTTTCTTCATGAAAATTATTCATCACTCAAAAAAATATTGTAAAAAGTCGTTATAATTTTATCCACAAAAATGTGTAATAAAGCAAAAGACTTAATAAATAAAATATATTTCTTGATGTGAATTGAATTTCAAGAAGCTCATAAAATTTTTGTATTAGTATTAGGCATAATTTTTTTGAGTTGAATTAAAAAAACGTTACATTCTCCTTCAGAACAATAATAGTAAATTACAATCCAAGGTTCAATTCTAATTCTTGTCTTTAAATGGTAATCGATTCACCATCTGAAGATTTCTCATATTAAGTTCTAATCCATATTAATTAAATTGAAAAATGAATTGTAGCTAGTAGCAGCAGAACTCTATTACGTTCTCAATAAAAATTATATTATAGAGAGTCGAATATATATGGTCCCTTCATTAAGAAAAAACTAAATTTTTGCTGACAGAATTTCTTAATTTTAATATGGAAGTTTATTGTTATTAGACATTTGTATCAGATTCGCAAAAGTCAGTTGAAAATGTTTTCTAATGATAACTTGCAAACTTAAAAATTCCAGGATAGGTTTTTAGTTGAACAGGAAGTTCTAATTCACTAATAAAAACTATAATTTTTACGATATTTAAATTCCAATAAAAATTTCTCTAATGAGTTTTTTTGAAATTGTATATCATCGAACATATGAGTTGTTACAGACGATAAATTAAAATGGTTAAATTTCTTCGATTTCGTTCACATTCCAGATATTAATTTTTTATTGATTTTCACTGAATTAAAGATTCGAATGAAACAAGAAAATTGTTTAAATATCCTTGACTAAGCCAGTTAATAATTAATCAATCCAGTTCCAAACTGGGACACTAAATTTACAGCATTTGATGTTGGTTCTTGTACTAAGATTTCAACACTGAGTATAGTTGAAAGAAGATAATTTATCAGTTACTTTGAATTGATTGAGTAGGCTTTATCTTGACGTGGTTTCAGCTTTTACTTTTTTTTCATTGACAAAAGTGAAATTTTTCAATACTGTATCGTTGGTCTTATGGCCGAATCAATACTTAAAATAACTTAATAATTTCATACTTTATTGTGAGAAAGTCCCTGTTAAAATACCCTTCAAGAGTCAAGTCAAAATCAAAAATACTTTATTTTTCGAAAAAATTATGAATACAAATTATTTCGATTCAGTGAATTCGCCCCGAAAATTTTCGTGAATGTTGAGATTGATGTTTTGAATGAAAGCTGCGATCCTATAAACGCGTTAATTTTTATTTCGTACGGATTTTTATTTCATCACAATTTTGTTATGAGTAAACTATGTTCTTCGAGTTCTTTAGATAACATGAAAAGTTCATCTGAGTTTACCTTTAGTAGTAGATAATTTCATTCATGAGGCTGGATACTGGATATGTATCTTAATTAAGTATCACCAACAGAGGATAACGAGGTTGGGAAATTATTCAATAAAGAATTACATATTGCAATAATGTCAGTAGGTTCATAATTTGATGAATATACCAGGTGATTCATAGTGTATTGCTCATTCGGCTCATAATTTCGACAATGCAATAAACAAATATTTTTGGCGGAACTGATGATATACAGGGTGTCAAGAGAAAAAGTACCATGCATAGTGCCTTGCGATAGATGGCCATAAAATATGAGAAAAATGTCCCATGAATATATGTCCGGAACTGCTTCCTTTAAGAAATAGATACAGGGTGTTAAAGTTCATTTTTCGTTTGGTTTGTTTTTGAATAAGTCTGGACAATAAGATGAGAATTGAACGAAATATGACATGCGGGGTTATTGTATGATGCAGAATCCAAATATCCTATTAGTTTTCAGATTACCAATACAGGGCGCCACATACAGGATTCCTCCACATTTTAATCAACCCTAACCACTTTGCCTTGAACTGTATGTTATTCTGGGTTAGAAAAAGCGTATCCTCTTTCGTTTTTTCAAATTCTGATGCCGATGAGAATAGATAACAAATTTTCTGCTTCATCAATTTCTTATGCATCAATTCGAAACTGTTCATTTCAATAGGTGCCCTTGAATTTTTTTGGGAGTAAGTTTTACGATTGTTAAAGTCAGATTGATTTACATTCTTGCCAATAACCTCCAGTTTGTTGAAGAATGACTAATTACGTCTTAAGTAATGCCAATCATTCATGTCAGAGACATAAATTTTCGTGCAATGAATGAGATAATTTCTGGTTACCAGTTCTTCCAAACATTGCTTCTCCACATACTCGCAGGAAACCCATAACTTTGAATATCTGGAAGAAATATAATTCCTTTACAAATTCATTTCAAATACTCTCCTATATTCGAGATTTCAAGATTCCCCGATTAAAATTTTGGTCCAATTATTTTCTGACCACAAACATAAGCGTTCAAGCAATTTGTCAACACATGTAATATTCCAAACATAGATTTAATAACTGATCACTCTAATCAAGTTCCTGGATTTGATATTCCAAGGAAAATTTGGACTGTTCTTAATCGTATAAGAATCGGTTATGGACGGTCTAATAGAATGCTTTTCAAATGGACGTCAGTTGAGAGTCCTAGTTGCGAATGCGGATAAACGGAGCGGACAATAGAATATTCCAAAAAAATGGTCCATATTTGAATTTAAGGGTAGCTTAAGAGTCACACAAGGAGTTACCTTTTCATTTTTGAATTTCGTTGTGAATTTCGTTGTGAATTTCGAATCGATTTGATAGAGGTTGAACCAATTTTTCTTGGTTCATTTTTCTGCTATGATTTTTTTGTTTTAGATTCAGAATTCCGAATGCATTCTGAGAAAGTTTTTTGGATGGATTCAATGAAGAAAAATAAATGCCAAATATTCAAATAATTTTCAACTTTTAATTTTGTGAGAAGTTCGAGATATAATTCTTTCTACTGAGGTTTTTCTCTGAGCTCTCTAGGATTTTTTTTCTCTGTTTTGACGTTTTGTATTAAGTTAGCTCTTTTTCCAGAAGAAAATATTTTTTTCTTGATCTAGTGCAGGATGTCAAATTTTCAATTACAGTTTATTTGTTCTGTAGCTAATAATCATTTGTTTCATTTTTTGCCCCCTTATTCTTACCAATTTGAAGATGTGAATATAAGATTTGAACAATATTATTATTTTCATTCCGAAAAAATGACTCAGATTTTTTATTATTATTATTTAATTAATAATGACAAATTATGGCTATGTAGATATTCCTTATGAATCAAAACAATACAGGTTATGTCAAACTACGTAAAATTCATGAATCAGTTTGTTCATTCACAGTTACTTTCATTGTCAAGCGCAAAATTTCCGTACTCATGCTAATTGGTTAGAAAAATTTGAATGATTTCAAATAGGTACGTACAATTTTTTCTACGCATTCAGGTAGAATACGAAATATTTTTGGAATTTTATCCTGCAATGAATATTCATTTCCAACATATCATAACCGTTTTGGAGATTATTTTGTATTTTCCCATGACAGGCTGACACAAAATTCGAAAAATAAATTAGACGGAATATTGTTTACGAAGATATTCATTATAAAATTTCAGGAAACAACTGATTAGTTTAAATTCCATAAACATTTGAAATGCCGTATATTGCAAGTGGGTTAATATGTAAAACAGAATAATAGCTATCGACTAAGGAAAATTGAAAATAAGAAGAAAAGAAATTGTAGAACTAATCAGAACCAAAATTCAATAAATTTGGAGTATAATCAAATTGAAGAATAAACATATAAAGAAAAAATACAGGAAAAAAAAGATAAAAGGAGAGTATACAAAACAGTGTGAAGGAAATAAAGAAGCAGAAGGAAGATTTTCAAATCAGTCTTTGTGATGATTGTTTTCGTTAGTGTATCTTAAAAAGTTTCGATGACATTCAATTCACTGATTGGTTAATTGTTCCTGTTTGAATATAGTATAGGGGAGAGCGGGGCATAGTGGGCTAGCGGGGCAAAGCGGAATTTCCTCATTACAGCCAAACGAATTTTTGAGCAAAGTTTCAAATAGCTCGATTTCATTGGTAATCGATCAGCACGTGGTCTTCATATGCTAAACACGCCACTTCTAAAGTAATTTAGTCAGTATGACTGAAAGACTGCAACGAGTGAGTTTGTTAATAAAATCTTCAATATTGAACATCAGTTTTTACGAAATCCTGAGCTCGAATAATTGTGTTTTATATTTATTTTTATAGAGATATAGAAAAAGTTAAATATTTTCAGTTCATGTTTAGTACTTGAAGTCACATTGGGGCATAGTGGGATACATTGAAAGGGGCAAAGTGGGGTATTGTTTGAACGGTACCCCACTTCGCCCCCTTTTGAAATACCTCAAATATTAATTTCTTTCATTTACTAAAGTAACTTATTATCACTAAATATGGTTCAAACGTATAAAAGGACTACAGAACAGTATTTCTGGTCAATGGAAGCAATGAAAAAAGCGCTTCAAAATGTTGTGTCGGGAGAAATGGACAACAAAAAAAAGAGTAGACAACGTTCCCTGAACTACACCGAAGAAAAAATAAGAAAGCCCTAAGTATGTACTTTTAAGCGCTCGTTTATTGGTGGAGTAATGAAGCTATTACCACAAAATTTTGATTGGATTGATATTAAATATGTAAATCCAAAATCTCAGAACGATCGGAATGATATTTTGGAAATTATTCAAAACTGAAATATGTAAAAATTTGGGCACACCTCTCTTGTGCGGGGGAAGATGATCTCGATGACGAAAGCACTAATATATGTGTGATGTGTGCTGATGAATAAATATTATCATTATTTTCATTTCGTTAGGTTGATGTTTTTGTTCTCATATAAATATGTATGTTTATAAGATTACAATGATAATATATAGGCCAAAGATTCGTATTCTATTTTTTTCGTGTTAGTAAAGACTCTTAATTTCAAAGTTTATATTCCTAATTAATTTATTATAGCTACCCCACAATGCCCCATAAGGTACCCCGCTTTACCCCTATATATGGGGCAAAGCGGGACAAAATGCCATCTGAAATTCAAACCTCATATTTCCTTTATTTCTCGTGAAAAGTGAGAGAAAAATATGTATAGTCATTCGTAATGAGTTAAACACTGATTTGGACTAAAAATTGGCTGTTTAATCACGAATATATTTTTTGTACGTACACTTAAATGTTAGGTAACCCACTTTGCCCCGCTCTCCCCTATTATGCATCGAGCGTATAATGATAGCTATAATTCACGAGGTAAAGTTTAAGCTACGAGCCATAGGCAAACGTGAATGAACTTTATTTCTTTACTCGAGAATGGAAGAAGTTTTGAGAGGAATTCAAAAATTAAAAGTAGCCTTGACCTGAGTATACCATCATACCGTTTATCTATTTGGCAGTCAAATCGAACAATACAACGTTTCGTGTCCAAACTTATAATATTCGGTCATTACATTATACGACGATCAACGCTTGTTCATTATTAGTATTCATTTGGCTCTCATAATTAGTTCGAGGTTAAAATCAAATGAACTTCAACAAGGTATAATAATGATATTTTAAGGAAGAGTTTCAGCAAATTTAAAAGTAATGGGCAGATCTTTTGGAAATACAGTGATTAAAAATCGGTAGAAAATTACTGACATGAAGTAAGCGTGGGAAAACGATAATTTCTAGTTTCAATTCTGAAGTTTGTGTTTATCTAAAGTTTTCTGACTATTCATTCAGAATTATCGTTTTGCCAATACAAATAAACGTGAAATTGCTCCAATGATTTTGTTCACGATAAAAATAATTGAAATATTCTCTTGTGAACTGTTTTTTTCAAATGCAAAATTTTTTTTTAATAAAATTTTTGTTAGGTACTATATGTTTTTTTTCTATGTTACTTTGTTCATATTGAACAGATAAGTCTAATTATGCACACATTACGAATGTGATTATTTAAAATCATTACCTAGACAATTTTGAAATAGTGAGCTTAATCGGGAAAAAACAATATATAAAATTAGCTTCATAACGCTATGTTTACTTGAAATGAAGCTTATTATGTGTCGTGATATTAAAAGTATACAAGAAATGAGCGGATGTTGAGTAAATTCATTTTTTCAACCATAACAAAACAATAAAAAAACATTTCTGAATAGCGAAAATATGAAGGTGGTTCTATATTTTTCTACGTATGATAGAGGCGAAAAAAAATCTGGTGTTATATTGGATTGGATTAATAGATTCATTGAAATATTTATATCGAATCAGTTTTCAGCGATTTACGAAATTTATTAGAATATTTAGAATATTCCATGGAAAATGCTAGTACATCCAATTTCTCAGTTTGATTGGGAAAAAATAGTAGCCCTGCATCAAGAAGCTTTGTCGAAGCACGAGATCCAGATAATATCGTTTCAAGAAAATGTCTGGTGCCATCTACTTAGAAAATATCATTAAACCAATCATTGTTCCTCTGCCCAACAAAATTGGAGATGATTTTATTTATCAGGATGATAACGCCCCCTCATACAAAGGGTTCAAAACATTTTTCAAGAAGAGAATATCCAGAGAATGAACTGGCCAGCAAAATCACCAGACTTGAATCTCATTGAGCAAGTATGGGATTACTTAGGGAGAGCAATACTAAAAAGCCAAAACCCATCTTCAATTTTTCAGGAATAAGGTTAAGGCCTTCAGGAAAAATAGAACGATATGCCTGAAAATTTCATCAATGACTTGATTAGTGAGATGACTAGGCGTTGTGGGCAATTGATTGAAAGCAAGGCCGTAGCGAGGGGGGTCCGATGGGGTCCGGACAACCCCCCCCTCAAAAATTCTTCAGTACAAGTACAATATTTGAATATTTTCCTTTGAAAATTGTCATTTTGTCATTGGGTGGTCCCCCCGAATTTTTCTTCTGGCTACGGCTTTGATTGAAAAAAAGGGTTGGTAAAACGAACTATTGAATTTGGATTCAGTTATGGAATAAATATAATTTATCAGAAATATATAATCCAAAAGTTTGAATTTTTTCTCATTTTTCCTATTCTGTCCCATTCTGCATAAAGCAAAGAGTAACAAAGATTTTCTATAAAATATATTGCAGTTGGAATAACGATCTGATTTCAAGAACATAAATTTTTCATTTCTTGAGAAACCTAGGGGGCCAGATTTTCAACTATGTATATCTTATGAGTAATCGAATTAATTTTTGGATTTTTTTCCATCATAAAATGATTTTTTTTTCTGGTCTTTTTTTGGAGTTGATTTTCAACCTCTTTATATTACGGCACTGAAATAGACTTAAAAAAATCAAAATTCTGAGAAAACACACCCACATCTTTTCATTCGAATTGGAAGATAGAAGCTGATTATTGATTGTCCATTTTGCTGATCATGAACAGAGCGCATGAGACAAAAAATTTTCAAAAGAATTTTGGAATGGGCTTCAGAAAACCTTGACATTGTCACCAGTTAAGCCTAATTGTTTTATCTGATAAGCGTGACCTGCGGTTTCCAATTGGTTCAAGAGAAAAGGGACAGAATCGTAAAGAACTGACCATATATAGCAGTCCCTGCTCACGCAGTGAGCTTCAACCTATTACATTGTAGTTTAGCGGAGTCTTGAATCCATGATAATGTCATCATCAGTAGGTGTTTGGATTTTGGCATGCTTTCTTACCGTTCACTTGTCGGTGGGTGAGGAATTGGTAGCGGTGACAGCGGTAAGTCGAAATAAAATCATCAAAATTTTTTTTGAGCTGCTATTAATTTTTTATGATTTTTTTATCGATGGTCGTAATGCTGTTAACGTTGTTCTATTATGTTTTTGAAGTCGTCCAATACATTGTAAAATGCTCAGGTTCTTCGGACCGAGTGAAAGTTTTTTGTATATCGAAAATATTTTATGAAAATGAATAAATTTACAGAATTTAATTTTTCGAGCGAGCAAATGAGAACTCATTGTCAAAATTTGAATATTTATCTAAATTATTCCTTTTATGTGGGGAAATTAAGAATACATTTCAATTCATTCAATTGATAATTTGAACTAATTTCAAATTTGCCCCCTATTTTTTGAAAAGAGGCTTCCTGCAGTGACCGTAATAATTTTAGTTCAAAGTTGATTATTCAGTTATAAAACAAATGAATTAATTCTCAAACAGATTTTTTTCGGATAAAAAACAAGTTGTAAAATGGAAATAATTTATTCTTTTTAAATTCATATATTCATCTTCAGATATCTTTTTCATATACAATATGTAGAAAATCAATTCACATCATACATTGATAATTTTTGATTTCGGATATTATATTTGAAAAGGGAATTGAATAATTTGAATATCCAAATATTACAATTGAGTTAATTAAATTTCTCTTTCTTTTTTTTCATTATATTGTTAGTAGCCTTTATCTCATAATTTAATTCACTTCAAAATTCAACAATTTAATTTATTCCTCTACTTATAACTTTTATATTTTGAAAGAGCATATAATTTTCATCTAAGAAATAGTAGTCCTCCAGCCAAGTGCCTTATACACAAACTGTTTTTAGGTGAAATTTTTCACCGAAATATTCCAATATTTCCTGCATTATCTAAGATTACTCATTTGTTTTTTCATATTTCTATAGCAGATTCTCAAATTTACCACAGTATTCATTCGAAAATACCCAATCATTAACATTAATCAAAATAATTTTTCGCGTCATATTTTGTTTACTGTTTCATCAAAATTTGAATATAATTAACACTTATCGAAAAAAAGATATTCGAGAGTAAATATATTCTAATCATACACTGGTGATTTTTAATATGGCGTATTGTATTTTGAATGTTATAATAGCGTTTTATCGAATTTAACAATTATATTCTTTTCATTATTTTGATCATTGTAGATAGACAAAATTATTGATTGTACCATATGCCCTCATAAAATATTACGGCATAAGACAATCAAGTTTTAAACATAATTTCATCTCTATCAAAAATGATTTTTCTTCCTTTTTTTGTCGAACTACCAACATATGACAAACATTTATTTTTATGGATAAAATTCATTTGTTATATCTTTAATTCCACAACGAATTCAAAAAGCGTACGTCAATGCACCAAAATTGTTTTTCAGAAATAAGATCCTATTTTTTTCTGGTGTCTCGGGTGTTGGAAAATGTCAAAATTTTGATTCATATTAATATATAAAAAAAATTAAGTCGAAGCGATAAGATAATAATGAATATAAATTGTCAAAATGGACTTGGTATAAAGATAAAAAACAATACCTAATATTTCTCTAATGGGTTATATTATCGATGAATTTGTTTTTATCGTTGTTTATTTTCAATATTCAAGTCACAACAATCTACCACTCAAATGTTAGAATCAAATGCTTTCGTGAAAAAAGTATATATTAAATTAATTTGCATTTTTCGCATTTTCTAAAGCATCGAATTGAAAATTTCATCCCCTGAGTACTTTCTTGAAAATATTCAAAATTGTTAGATCAGAAAAGTTAGTAGAAAAAAATCAAAGAAATGAAAATAACTTCTGTAGAATAAATTGGTTTGTGAAATAATTAATCAATTAATTTTCATTCAATAAATGTAATATATTTTCTCGTGCTTTATCTTTCTCACAAATAAATAAAGTCAATATTTCCACTTAAACAAAACGCATCATACGTGTAAAATCTGATAATAACATCTGCAGTAATAAATCTATCGTATTCCATGTCAGATTTCCATTGTTTCGAGATAAAAATGCATGTTGTAGCATCATAATAATACTAAATAATCCCCGGAATTAATTATGAGCCCACTTCCATTTTCCGTTTCCTCATATCAATTAAATATTTCATCAAGAACAATTGTATTCTATCTTGATAATTTATAATATTAACCTTTCGTCTCTTCCTTTGTGCTCGAATCTTTATGTGTTTGTGAAACATGAATCATTTATAATATGTGCCCAATTCGAGATATCATTTTAAAATTTTTCAAATTTCGATTAGACTGAAATAGAAATTATTTGATTGAAAAAATGGAATATTCAATGCTTTTCGGCTCAAATAAATAGTAGTTTTTATTTAAATTTTATTCCTGACGAATCCCTCTTCAGTTTTTCGGTTGAAATGGGTCATTTCAATCATCATCAAACATTTATTGAAATTATTGGACATATTCCAAACACATGTTTTTAATGACTCATAAATTTCAGTTCGAATGGGTACTCGAAATACTTTTATTTTTGAAGTAGACGAATGAGCTGAAATGCAGTTGATGCGAATGAAAAACACGATTTTTTGTTTTTTACGGGCTTTATTTACAGCGTTAATTCTGATCTTGATATAATGCAAGAGTAACCCTGACATTTGTGCTATACTCATGATACTCATTATTCTATTGATTATGAAATACGTGCATTGAAATAATTAAATTTCTCTTCAATTTTTGCCAACAGAATGATGAATTGCTTCTCTTTTGTTTATTCAAAATTATACTGGTAATATCTAACTGCACTTGCCAGACTTTTTTCTCTTTATAAAGTTGTACCTAATTTTGTTGTATTATAAAATTTTTCTTTTTTTTTCAGCTTTATAGGCATGGCCATCGATCTATCCTCAGTTCTTATCCCACAGATCCCTACAAAAATGAGTCGTTTTGGCCAGTACCATTGGTGAATGACAAATGTAAGTAATAGCAGCTCACATACAGGGTGTTCCATCTCAGATGAGCACTTCGTATATTTTCTCCCATAGTGATTGAAAACATTTCCAGAAAACACGTCGAATGATTCTATTTGGGGGACACCTGTTGACGTATACTTGAGGCTTGAACAAAAGAAACAACCCTTAGAAGGGAACGCTTCAACCCCTCAAAATTGGAAGAGAAAGGGGGTGAAGTGATACTTCATTTGGAAGGTCTTGAAACCATCTTTCCAACAGTGTATAAAAACATAAAATGGATGAAGAATATTCCACAGAAATCAACTTTAGCGCAAATGAGCCACCTTGAATATTTAAGTCATCTAAAAAAAGAATTTTGAAGGCCTACCAGCTCAAAATATTCCTGCAATGTGTACACCATAATTTTGTTTTGAATTTTAGACAAATCAACAAAGTGAAGTAACTCAATAGATTGATTGAATAAATGATTGGAGAAACGTATAAAAAACAGATGAACTCCTTCCTAGAAAAAAAGAAAATGCAATACAAGGAAATGTTTTGATTTTTCCATTAATTTCTTTGGTGACTTGAGATAAAATTGCAATCAAATTTTTCTGAGATAACCAAAATAATCAAGTGGGTTCATTTGAGTTGAAAAATTGATTTTGGCGAAAATGGTTCTTCAAAGTTACGTTTTTCATACACCGTTTTAAGGAGTATTCCAAGGACTTTCAGATGAAGTATACCTCAACCACTTTTTCCTATATATTTTTGGGGGTGCTGCCTCATAGGGGTTGTTCTTTCACGCCTCTAATATACGTCAAAAGATGTACCCCAAACAAAATTATTCGACGGGAGATTTTTCCAATTACTATGGGATAAAAAATATACTGTGTGGCTCGTCTGAAGTAGAACACGTGGAGTTCTTATGAAATAAGATACAGAAAATACACTAACTCAATTGGAAGTCAAGAAATAAAAAAAACTATACTTACTAGGATAAAACCAGTATGGATTACCACATTGAAATTACATTTGCATAAATGTGAGAATAGAAGGGACCAGCCTGTAGAGAAAGAGTTGACACTTTTTTCTCTCTGTCCATGAAATAGTAGCACAAGGAGAAATTGAACTTTATTATTCATGCTGATATCTAGACATTGGTCTTGAATATTCTGTTTGAAATTGCAAATCTTAGCCTGCACCAAAATTGTGTTGATAATATCAATATTCTGATTCCTGATATGGAAGGAAAATATTACGTTAGAAGGAGGCAAAGCCAAGTAAATCAAATCAATAATTCATATTGCTCCTGCACGAAATGAACTCCATAAGTAGTTCAAAGATTTAATATTTACCAATAATTTCAGCTCATCATTCTTCTTATTGAACTCTCGTTAACTTGTTTTCTAACAAAGATTTGTTTCTTAATGCCTGAAAGAATGGTTTTTATTTTTTGGTACGATCATTTCTAAAGAAACATCGTGCCATCAATAGTAGTCTTAAATAACCTGATTGGACTCACTGATATCTTAGGTTAAACCAGAGCTGTTTTTCTTACGGCACTACAGCTCGCCTTACTTTTCCAGAGCTTCAATGAACTCCACTATTTGACAGGCTTCAAGGAAGTTAGATCCGCGTTTCTGTCAAATAATTTTTCTGTCGAAGACATTCTTTGCGCAGTCTCGTAATGGCGAGGCATTCTGTAACTAGGAGAACAGAGAAGTTTTCTCCTCTTCTCCACTGAACTTAGTCTCGATAGTTTCTTTGAAGTTAAGTCTCCTCATATGCTTACCATGGCGATAATATCCTGTTAGTCAGCTCAGCAACTTATTCTTGCTAAGATCCAAATACTTTTTGGACTCTGCACATTTTTAATTCCGGAGAAACTTCTTGGTATGATCCATTCCCAGAAGATCTCTCAGAGTACTTCTCTTCCATCTTCTCCTTTTCCAAAAACTCTTTCTTATAGGCGTATTTGCCTATACCACTGGGCTAGTAAGTGGCGTTTGTGAACCTTTTCTGTCTAGTGTATCACCTTTTTCATTTCCTTCGATTTCTGAATGACTAGGATCACAGACTTAAGAGACCTTGTTGGTTTTTCTTACTACCTCGAGTAAAAGGAAGATGTGAACACTTTTCGAGGTAGGTTTAAGACTCAACCAGTAAAGTGCAATTCATGTATAATGCAAAAAAAATTACTCAAGATCAAATTGTAATAACCGTTTTCCTGATGTGAAACAGAATCTGTTACATCCCCATACGCTCTTATATAATTTCCATTGCTTTACATTGCAGATAGGCAAAAAGCAGCACTACGCTCTCGGAAAATGGCTACGGACAAACTACGGTTCCTTCCTGAGCAGAAAATATCAAGCAAAGGAAATCCACGTCAGATCTTCAAACTACGACAGATGCCTTATGTCTGCCTCATCCAATTTGGCAGGACTTTACCCTCCAGAAGGTCAACAAGTCTGGAACCAAGGTCTCAACTGGCAGCCCATTCCAATCCATACCGTTCCAAACAAAATAGATGGACTGCTAGCCTTAGAAAAACCTTGCCCAGAGTACACCAGACTTCAACAGGAGCAACTTCAAAGCGACTACCATCAAAGTATCATCGCAGCCAGTACCAAACTCTACGCTTTCCTTACTGCCAAAACTGGAATGAAAGTTAAGGATTTCTTTGATGCTAACGACCTCTATGACACCCTCTTGGTTGAATCCCAATCGAACTATACCTTACCTGAATGGACACAATCAGTATTTCCAGAAAAACTATACAGGCAAGCCGTGATCAGATTCGAATTCGATGCTCACACTCCCCAACTGGCTAAATTTGGAGCAGGTCAAGTTTTTGACAGGGTCCTACAGCAATTTGATGCTTTCCTCAAGGGTTCAACTACTTTCCCAAAGTTTCAAATGTTGTCAGCTCACGACACCAACGTTTTTAACATACTGAACGCTTTGCGTATACCCAATTTGGAGATGGTGCCTTACACTGGTATGGTCTTGTTCGAGCTGAGGAAGACCATAGAGGGGAAATATTATGTTAATTTCAAATACAAGGCCACTGATAGAGCTCAGTTACTTACTATAAAGGCTGTGATTCCAACTGTGATTATAGTAAATTAAGAATATTTTGAAGCCTTGGCGCTCAATGATGATGAGTACGACAGGCAGTGTTTTCTGAAACGTCCTTGAAAGATTTTGAATTGACCATCTGAAAGATTTTGCTTTATGATGATTTTGAAGTATTTGTAATTTTTTTCTTCAAGGATTGTCTACAAATGTCTCCACGGAAAGATGTGTTTATAATATAATATACTTCTCCATTTTTGTTATTACTCAAATTACCTAGTATGTAACAAAGATTTTGAGCAATATGGGTGATTCTTTCAGAGAAGTACTTCTTTCTCCCTCTGAGATTATTCTGCTCTGCTGACCTTTTAAATGGCTTATAAAATTAATTGTGATAAAAAACTGTACGGTTTAGTGAAAATTCAATAAATACCTTTTTCTAGCAATTCAAAAGGCGATAGAGTGATACCTACAACTATATTTTTTTTGACACTGTTTCATATCTCAACTCTCGATATATAACAATTAAAACTTCTATTTCCAAATAGATAGAAACTATCCTTATTAGTAGCATTGTATATGGAATACTGAATAATATAAAATGATAATAGTACTCTAGGAAACATCTATTATTATTATGATAATTAATATAACTTATTGGTCAGCCCTTCCGGGAACTGCGACCATGTAAAATTTGTCTCTACCTCAATTAGTTAATACAACGGCGAATCAAATATAAACGGGACTTTGCGCTTTTCAGGCACAATAGTGGAGGGTGAACGTCCTGATTTTTTTTGTTGTTGGGTAGGTTTGTCATGAGTAGGGAAAGCACGTGGGCTTGCCTCATCGGCCCTCTCGGTGTCCACTGCGACGATGTTTGAGCAAGAGGTACCCTCCGTCAATTGCGCAAAGTGTTGTTTTCTCCACTCCTTACTTGCTTGTTTAAACCTAGGGTGTAGTGGTGCACCAATGTTTCATCACAGGTTATAATGTGAGTGAGAAATGGGTCTCATTGTTCCTGAAATAGTGCAAGAAGACGCACACACACCTGAAACGAGACTGCAACTCTGGTCAGCTGTGAGAAGGCGAGGAAACCACCTGGCGCAACCCTTACGGTACCCTTGGTCTTCTGTGAGTATGGAGTAGGTGCTCCCATAACTTATCCTGACCAAACTTGCAATTTCAGAAGTGGTACGACGTTGGTCGTCTTTAATAAGCTGTCGAACACTACTGATGTTGTTCGCTGCTGTCATGGCTCTCATTTTCAACACAATCACGACCCTCCACGAACTGTTTATGCCATGCAAACACTCTGACTTGCGACAGTGTCTCTTATCCGAACATTGACAGTAAATCTCCTCAAGATTTTGGCCAGTTTTAATCCTTCTGCTACGAGAAACTTGAATACAACACGTTGCGAAATTGACGGAGGTACCTCTTGATCAAACATCGTCATAGTGGACACCGACAGGGTCGATGATTCAAGCCCACGTACTTCCCCTACTCCTGATAAACCCACCCAACAACAAAAAAATCAGGAAAATTCTCCCTCCACTATTGTGCCTGAAAAGCGAAAAGTCTCGTTTATATTTGATTTGCCCTCGTAAGTTCAAAAAGGGGTTACTCTTCACTGCGACCCTAAGGTCTATTGCGTCCCCTTACAGAGCTGTTCGGACCGGAAGGCTTGAACGAGGCTAGTTACTCACTCTTACAAGTTTCTCGAACAAGGCTCGCAATGCCAAAGCATTCCGTGACTAGTTGAATGGAGGTTTCTTCCTCTTTCCCACAGAACCTACATTCGTCAGTGTCCGACAATCCCATCCTCAACAGGTGCCTCCTGAGGCGACAGTGTCCTGTAAGAAAGCCAGTGAGGAGGTGTAATTGTTTCCCACTAAGATCCAGATATCTTTTGGATCTTGCTGTTTCAAAGTTCCGAAGGAACTTAGCTGGATGATCCATCACTGGGAGTTTCCGCCAGAGTTTTTTACCACAGAAGAGTTCTGGGCCAATGAGTGAGGTTCATGTGCCCTCTTTGGCCTCTTCGTTTCATTTGATTCCCGAATGGCCGCGAACTCAGATTAAAAAGATCTTATTTTTCTTGCCTACCTCATTGAGTTTGTTCCGGTACTCCCAGGTCAATTTTGAGTCGATGACGTAGAAGCTCAGTGCTTTAATAGCAGCTTGACATATGAGTGTATGGCTATATCGCACTTCTAGTTTTTTTCTAGATTTATATCTAGATATCTTTCAATAGCTAAGATTTCAGCTTTAAAGACGCTTATACAGGAGCCTAGCGACAGTGTACATTTGGTACTTGGCCCGTATATCCCTGCGCCAGCTCCTGTAGAGGTTTTGGAACCATTTTACGGTATTTTCTTTGAGGTTGTAGTCGGTGTATTCCCGTTTCCATTCCTCTCTTTCACTTAGCAGTGTCCTGAAGTTTTTCTCAGTGCTTACTTTCTTCATCATTACATGGGAACCGAAGGAGGATGTCAATGGCATTGATAAAACTGACATCTCCTTAGGAGCCTTGGAAGTTCAGGTTCAGTTTCCCCATACGAATTGTTCTTAGGTCAGCCAGCTCTAGACGCTCTCATACCATGTGTTCTGCTGTTCTCGCTTCCGAAATCACATAGCCTGCAAATAATTCTGCTGACTTCCAACAGTCAAATAGTATTGTAGGGACATTGCCCTGTCAGCCGTCTCAGCGCACCCAAAGCATAGCTTCGTGACAGCTTCAGGAGCTTACTTGTATAGGTAAGAAATAATATCACGAAATTTTTGGCCTGAGTAAGTCTAGGAGTGTTTCTTCAGAGGGTAATTCCGTTATTCAACTCCCACTGCTGGACTGCTGCCTTTTGTTGATTTTTCCAAGCCCACAAAAAAGGTTCAGGCCCAGCAGGTGCTAGCCTTGATATGGTGTTACGGTTCCCCCAGGTCAGTAGAGACCCCTTGGCAGCATGGCCTGATGGCTTTCCGTTGTGATGTATACATGCGCCTCCTAGAGGTTCATTTTTAAAACACTCCTGAGCGGGTATAGAGACACCCAATAATATCTTTAATAATAATATGTCTTTAAAATAGGCAGCTCATCTCCCAGAAGGAAGTATGTAGGAAGTAGTTAACACACAATCCAGCAGTGTTGTATATTTGGTTGTTGGTGAATATTGATGGTATATAAAACAACTATATCATTCATTTTCGTATTTTTTTGTACAGTCAAGTTTTTGCTTTCTGAACTCAAGCTAAAGAGAAGCAGTTAATCAGAACAGAAATTTGTATTTTATATTAGTTATCCATATCCAATAATCTAATATGATATTGTGCATCGAAAAAAAATAGTAGACTAAATTTTTTTGAAATACACGATGCTGAAAAATTACAGTATATTGTAGGGAAAACTATCGAGGTAGCCAGGCATGAGGCAGCACATAATACAATGGTAGTATATGTTTGGTTGCCTAAAAATAGTAAACATGGGTCAACAATTTACGAAAATTTTTCAATTATAATTCTGAAGCATCGGCGTTTCAGGTTTCAATGGCTGAATTTCATAGCAGAGACTGTTACCCTTTTTTCTGAATTCACCTTCAGTCGATTATTCAGTATATACAGTATGAGCAATAACAATTATCATTTAACAAACATTTGAATCAGATCTTAACAGCAGTTTTAACACATAGTTCATCATCTTTCCAAGTGCACCAAGTGCCATTATATCTTGCAGGATCAGAATTCAAATCAACAAGTTTATTGGTCTGGGGTACCATCTGACTCCAGAATTCCTTCAGTTTTACCATAAGTTCTTCCACGATGTCCTTTTTAGTCTTATCGTTTATTAAATTCTCAGTTTCGCAGGGGTCCTCCAACAAATCAAATAGACAGAATTTTTGGCATATTTCTGGGTTATCCCTCTTTTCTTTATTTTGGCAGGTTGGGTTATTCCTGAGGGAAGATGAGGACTCTCGCAGTTTTAGAATGGTGTCAGGAGAAAGACACTTTTGGTTAGGGTTTGAGTTGTGGATGGCTTTGTTCACAGCGCTGTTTAAGACTGCAGATATGTCGTAGGACATTGGTCTTGACACCGTTGGTTCATCGGTGAATTTATCAAAGAATCCTTGTGATGTGGTTCCTGGAAATGCAGTATTTCTGAGAATTTCTAATTCATTTCGTTTGGGAAAAATATTCATTCAAATATTCAGGAATATATGTAGAGCGTGCCAAAAAAGAGATGTAACTCATCAATTATTCTTTTACGAAAAGTTATCAAGGAAAATCCTAGCAACCGTCAAATTTAATTTCAGATTATGTTTCTTCGAATTAGATATTTTTACCCTCTATTATCTAGACTCCTCTTCTTTATTTTTGTGCGTTTCTCTAAAAAAATTAGGTAATAATTTACAACTTTTAAATTTAAAAAAAATTCAAAAAACATAGAGAGACTTGCATTCGAAATTACGAAATCATGGATTCACGAATTTCCCCCTTATAATAATCACTAAAAGCTAGGGACTTTTTTTTGTTTCATGTACAGTATTTTGTTAGCTCTCAATTCAAAAGAATATGAACTAAGAGAATATTAATATGATTGCAGTATTTTCAAATCACGAATCGTAGATATATCATTTACCATTGAATAAATAGGTACAAACAATTTCTCATTTAGCCACATCGGTGAATAGGTTATCAAAATACCTTCCATGCTTTGTATCACAACCCATATACCTATTCCCATCATAAAAAAAATTAAATGAAGGGGTACAGGAGTTTGGAGGAAAGAAATATCAAATTCAAAACAGCACAGTATAAATTGCTCTCGAAATCAGAAATCGACGAATGCCCGAAATTTTCCTTATTGCTTTTTCGTACAGGAATTATGTCT